>LBFM01009295.1:19104-38891 GCA_000988765.1 Achipteria coleoptrata | reverse complement strand
TCTTTCAAAGTCTTCAAAGTATTTATATTCATATAATTATTGAAATTTTAAGCATTAATTTATTATTAAGTGATTACAAAAATGGACAAAAAGCTAAAAACAGTGGAAAAGAGTAGTGTCGGCACAAGAATTCCGATTGAGTACTATATTCGTTGTTTTTGTCGAATGCTTTGCGTCGAACCAAACCTTTTGGATAAAACAAAGACAGTCAACGATAATGTCTTTTGGCTGAAGACAATACTTAGAGGCCATAAACTCTCTTTTAAGGCCCGACTTTTGCATATAATATACGGTCCGCTCATATCTCTTAGACCGACGCCAATAAACACTCCACATATCGGTTATTGGGATCTGACGGACACTTTCTTTATTAACCACGGATTAGAAGAGTTAGGATTCGCTCTCTATATGTTATACTCCGATAAGAACAGCACAGAACCCAAAAACAGTAATCACTTTAAGTTTAATATAATTTAAATATTATTTTAAAATTTAAATATTTATTGTTTAGGTGTCGTTAAACTGATGGAAGTGGTTATGAATACCCCTCAGAATTGGTTATTAGAGAATATGGCGGCCCTTATGTTCTATGCCGGCGATGATATCACTTATGATTTGTTGTTCTCCAAAATTGAATGTATTTTGAATCAAATCATTTTATATGTTATTTAAAATTTATTAATAATTTTTATTCACAAATAGCCGGCGATTACCCAGAAGTGTCTCAATATTTGGTTTATCTGTCATTAGTGTCATATAAGTTGACAAAAGACACGAAATGTGTCTATCATTTGATCGAAAAGTTGGCCACAAATGAACACAAAAGTTATCTCTTAAATGAAATTCCGATCGCTTTTTGTGAAGCCGTGAGTGATGTCGAGAATGCCATCGAATTAGAAGACGAAAGAGATTTCAGTGAAGTTCGCGACATAACTGAAGCCAATAATGACTTAATGAAGAACTTTATGATTAGACCCACCGATGACTCATCTCAAGCGTCAAATTGTAGTGAAATAGTACCCAACCCTTTGAGTAGTCTAGAAGTCGAGGAATAAATTTTTGTTTATTTGATATAAATTTATAATTAATTATTAATTAATTTATTAGACTATTAATTGTCATTAATTTTTGATTTTATTTTTCACAGATTTCCCACTCTTTTCATAAAATAATTAAATAATAATAGATTTGATAATAATTGATAACAAATACTTTAAATTAAAAACTATTAAAAAGATTTCTATTCGATAAGAATTGAGTCAATTGACGCGCTTTTAATTATTGAGTTTTTTATTCAAATGTTTACTTAATTTTAATCTTTTAATTCTTAATTTTATTCTTAAAAACCACTGAAAAGTCATCTAATTTTTAAAACCAATTTTTGCGAATCAAATGTCTTTAAGTGATAATCAGAGGGAAAGGGAAGTAATTCGACTTTTGTATGATTTACTGCTTAAATGGGATGAAGTGTTAGAATATACCGATCGGACAATCAGTTCGATTGCAGACAGACATCAAATACCGAGTCTTCAATTGAGAAGAAATCGCTTTTTTAATAATATATACGAAACTCATCACTCAAATCATATCCAAACAAATATTACTCCTAAAGAGGAGGAATCGTCGGCCACTTCTACCACTCCCTCCACTTCTAAGAAAAAAGTCAAATCTAAGGATAAGACTAAGAAAAAGACAAAAACAAATTCAAATAAAAAGAGGAAAAGTTATGCAAACGATTTGGAAGAAAACTTATCCAAATTGGATGACATAATAGAGTTTTATTCGAATCTTAAGAAAAGAGCGCTCAGAACTATCATAAGTCAGGGAAAGACATCCAATGCCGCCAAAGATGTCAACCAAGAGATCAAAGAAGAGATCGACAAATATTTGAATTAATCGCGCGATTAGTTATTATTAGTTATTATTAGTTATTGTTTTGAAAACTTTTTTTAAATTTCAATCGAATGTAACGAAAATTTTAATTTAAAAGTAATTAAAAATGTTTTCTAAAAATTTGTCGAAATTTACTTCTTTTGCACTGAAGTTGAGGACAAGATCTGACTCAAAGTTAGTCCTTAAGAATATTATTAGAATAAATGAGTGCAGTGCTAACAGAAGTGTTGGCAACAAATCAAAAATCAATTATGAATTGCCGTCACTCATGGATTTTGATCCAAAAGACACACAGTTTCCAAATATGATACCATTCCAATCGCAGTTCTATTTCAGTACTTTTGTTGATAAAACTTTCAAAAAGGAAAGGTTTGTGGAACAGGCAAAGCAGGTATTGTTTTCTATATTATACCTTTTCAAAGATTATTCTTTGAGAAAACATTTCAATTAAAGATAAATTCAATAACTTTTAGTTCGTGTCTTCGATTTCCACTCATTTGGCAAACGATAACATCGAAGGAATCAAAACTTTTGTTACAAAAGAGGTATTCATTCAATAAATTGATTTAAAATATTTAATAATTTTAAGTAAAAATCATTTAAGGCTTTCGAAGAGATTTCACAAAATTATAAAAACTTCACAAAAGAACAGAAAGAGAAGCTCAGAATCGATGTCAATGATATTCAGCAATGCTTTCCACTCGGAATTCGAGTCAAAAGACTTTGTAAGAGATTTTAATTAATTTAGTTATAAATTTAATTATAGTTTATATCAATTAAAAGCTCCGAAAGTATTTTCTGTGAAAATTGAAGTCATAATAGAAGTGCTAAACAACTCTTCAGAACCACAGAATCAACATATGCTGAGTTACATCAAAAGTGATGAGTTCAGTAGAGAACCGGATGAATATAATATGAAACAATTGGAACCATTGATAGACAGAAAATATGTCTGCATTTATCAGTAAATTGTTTTAATAATTTGAATGAAAAAACTAATAAATGTATGAAATATTAAACAGATTCTATCGCGAGTACGGACCCCAAGACACCAGAATTGCCAATTGGATTGTCTCCAAATTGACTCACTTTAAGAACAAAGATATCTGGAGATTACACGGACTCATCGATTAATTGATTGCAAATTAATTTATTCGTAGTTTTAATTCAATATTTTAATTGATTTCTAATTTTTATAAAAATTATTTTCGAATAAATATTTTGTAGATTTTAAACATTTATTAATGATTTCAAATAAACTGAAGAACTTTAGAAAACATTTCAATTTTTATTAACAAAAATTACTATAAAATTCATAAATTTATTAATGATTTTAATATAAATTTTGAATTCAATTATTTATTATTGTTTTAATTTTCTCAAAGGAATTACTGTTTCAAAGATATGAGTCCACGAATCAGATGAACCATTGGATGCCATTAACATTATCTCAAAGACTAATGAAATAAAAGATAAATTAATTTATTAAAAATAATGACAAAATAGATATGAAACCAAACCGTGATTTACGGCCAAAACTCTTCTTTGAGTCATTTCAATGTATTCGTCGATCGGAAGTCTTCCGTTTCGAACAGACTTCTCGACAGCCAATCGATGACAAAGACCTTTATGTCTGTTGTGATCCACTAAACCGCCGATTATGAAGACATAATCATTTGTCTGACAGATATCTTTGGGATCAGGAGTTAAGTCTTTTGAATCACTCGTCAGATAAATAATTTTGTTCTTATCGTCAAACACTTCACTCCAATGACTTTCCGTACAAATGGCGTCCCAATTGACAAAACCCGACTGACATTTAACAAAATAATCTTTAATTTTATTTTTAATTGAAGTGATGTAGAGCTGAACCGGTGCTGAAGAGTGTCTGTTAACGGCATAACACCTACCGATCTGTTTGACTAACTTTTTGATCTCATTTTCATTCATATAATCACTAAAATCACAGTCAATACAAACTTTAACTTTACATTTGGATTCAGACATTGGAATCAATTGTCTTTTTCTGACACTTCTCTTCAGATCAATGCCTTCCTCTTTAAGTTTCTTTAATTTTAATTTCTTTTTCTCCTTTTCTCGTCTCTTCTTCTCAGGTCTCGATTCCAACCACTTTTGGTTTCTTAATAATCTCTTTATTTGTCTTTTGGACATCGATTGTGTTGTCATAGGTTTCACTTCTATATTATCATCATTTTTATGGACAACACTTGTATTTGAATCAGAAGACAATTGAAGACCACTTTCATTAAAAACATTTTCATCCGATTTATTACTCATTTTTAGACATTTATTAATAAATATATAAAAACTGAATGAAAATTGTTTTAATAGTTTAAGAAAACTTAAGATCTGATTAAAAATAGAAATCAAAAATTTAATTCAAATTAAAAAATAAACCAAAAAGTGTTTAACAAATGTTTGCAAACAAATACGAGAATCACATGTTTTGCAGATCTGTTTTGGGCTCTAATTTTAAATCTCAAATATAATACCAAATGATTTAAATTTTGTTTAAATTTTATTAAAATAATATTTTTCATAAAGAATTTGATTTCAATTCATTTTTAAGTCGTTATGTGTTTTAAGTAAATCATGGGATAAATTAAATGTTAAAAAAATGGAGACAATTGCCATTAATATTGTAATGATAATTAGTACGATAATCCAGACCAAATCAGATTGAAACGATTTCTTCAGCTCTAGTTCACAGGTCCTGTTCCTCAGATTATTAGATTTGAGTTTACAAATGTTTGTATTATTAAAGTCTTTATTTAGTGCCGATTCGTTACATTTTGTATTAAGTGTGTCGTTGTGAAGGGCTCCGTCACAACAGCCACACGGAAGAGTGTCGTTGATAAGCACTTCTTCGACTCGCTTCCAACCACAGCATTCAAATGTCTTCATAACTGATTTGGCTCTTCTTTCACTTTTTTGATCGCTTCTGTTATGAATAAAGTAAATGAAAGCCTGTTCTGCATCTGAATTAGTCAGAAGTGAGAGCTCTTGTTTGTAGACCAGAGATATATAAACTGTTTGTGTGAGCAAAAGGACAGCGAATATCATTAGAGACCAACTGAGTGTCAATTTTCCTAACGATTCCCTGAGAAAACCGGCGAAACCACAAAGCGATGCGATAAATATGACTCCCCCCGCAAATGTCATTCCTTGTGATTTTTGAGGAAATAATATTAATAATCTATATTTGAAGGAAAACAGAGGTCTGGTATACCGTAATGAAAGTGATAACTGATATCACTTCTAATTTCTGAATTAAAGTCATTAACGATTGAGAGAATTATTATTTCAAATCCTAATATCATTAAAACAATATCAAAGACACAGAGAACTGATCCATAAAAGTTGAACCATTTGTTCATCAACATTGTCTGCCGATGAGAATCCATTTTAACCTCAATTTAAGATAATTTTATCTCTGAATATCTTTTATAAAATAACTGGAATTAAAACAAATTAAGTAATTAATAATTATTTATGAAATGATTTATTAAAAGCGCGAGAATTTTCATACAATTCTATAGAAAAGTCGTTTAAATTAAAATTAAATAAATATTTCAAATATTCTTTACATTGAATTCAGAGTTTCTTAAATTCAGACTAATTTTTAATGAATTTCTAAATAAGACTTATTTTGAAGAAATTATAGAAAAACTAAAGCAATGAATCAATCGATTCAATACTCGATTTACTTCCTTTGGATCGCAGTTTTTGTTCTGTTTTTGGTTAAAGTTATCCGTAATTCACTTAAACGTAAACACACGACAAATACATTTCAAAAAGGATTTGATCCCAAAGACAAAACCAAAGAGGTTTTCAAATACATTTGCGAACTAATATTTAGTGATCGTTCCCATGACTTCGATATAAGCACCGCTACTCTAATTTTAGAGCTCATCCATACAAACGACAAATCCGTGAAAACAAAGCTTTCGACACTAAATCTAGACTTTAAAGACATTCAAATCAATCGAAATATTTGGTGTCAAACAAAAATTCACGGATTCTTTATGATTCACAGACATAAACCTTTGCCACCCATTACTTGTGTGAGAGGTGTTCATCACTGTATTAAAGGTATTTATTTAATGATTTCCATAAAGAATTAATTATTTGTTTTACTGAAAGACTCGAAAATATTCTTCGAAGGATTTGAAATAATAAATCAGATGACTGGCGAACGAGACTTCTTTGCGGTTCAGAATAATATAATAAGCGGTGATATGAAGGAAGCGTTGGTTCATAACATTAAACCACAAAAACTGTTGTTCTGTTCGAAACAGACTTTTTGTCCAGATTTTCATTCAATGGATTTAGAAAAATATGGACAACCAATTGAAGCGCCGCCCAACTGTCCCGAAGAAATACATGGGATCAGACTTTTACCAAAACTTCATTGGTTTGAAGTGTTTATCTTCAATGCATTTCTCATTCATTTGACGTTTGCTTTTATGTCTGGAATTCTCTACTATTATAACGACACAAACTATGTTATAACCAATTTAATCGTAGCAGTTCTCGGCTCAGGACTGGTATCGCCGACAGTCGTACAAATGATTAGTTACTCGTATCGATCGGTCGTCAAAATTAACTACAATTCAGAGTGTAGTCCAATGAAACAGGAGTTACACAAGTCTTCAAAGTTTTGGTCTATATTTCGATCGATTTATTTATTTATTTTCATTTTATTAACTCTTTTGCTCTCAATTTTGGAAATTATTTTGATTACCGAAGACCTCAAATTGAATTTCTTCGGTGGAAAAGAATCTGAGGACAGAGACGCAGAGATTCTGATTATTCTGTTTTGCATTACTATAGTTATAGTCTATACTCTATGGTTATCCCTTTTCTCTGTAATCAGATTCCTATTTCGGCGGATGTTCTATAAGCCTAAGACTGTTCCCACAGACTTAGAGACAAATACAGACGACACAAAAGATTCGATCCATTCGGGAGACCATCAAAACTATGCTGTCCAACCAAATAAGGACAGTCAAGATTCTAAGGATAAGGAAATGCCCGATGAAAAGAGTGAGCGATCAGTGAGTATTAGGGGTACTTCACATAAGTCTTCGTATAGAAACGAGAAGAGTAAGAGAACCGAAAAGGCAGAGGACGACAAACTCGACAAAAAATACTCTGAAATGTCAAGGGATGACGAACTCAATACCGGAAGTGTTATCGTAAAGCCCACCAAATCTCTAGGATATATCGACCCCAAAATGTTCAGACTATCGGAAAGTAAAATAGAGGTATCCAAAGATAAACCCAAAGACAAACCCAAAGACAAAGACAAAGACAAACCCAAAGACAAAGACAAACCTAAAGACAACGCTAAAGAGAATACTTCTTCAGACAAAAAGAAATAACAATTTTTTAGAAATATTTAATTGTAATTCAATTCTGTTTTGAATTTAAATATAAATTTTAATAAATAAAAATTTCATTACAAAAATCTCACGAAATTCTGGAAGAATTGCCAAAAATAACAAATAATTTAATTAAAAATTTTGAATAAATTTTAAATAAATATTTCAAATGAGTGTATATTTCAGAATAAAGTGTCGAATATTTAAAGATAGGCATAAAATTCTTTAATATTCTTGATATTAACAACAGTTCCAGTGCCACAAATTCTGATATCATTAGAACCAATACAAACGGCAGCATAAGAAGCAATAATTGATTCATGCGGTGATAGTTGTGTTGCTTCTCTTCTTTCGTTTTTCAATTGCTGTTTAGATCGGATCCAATGAACAATTGGTTCGTCAATAATAACAAAACCATTGCCTAATGAACTCAAATGAATGAATTCAAATAAAGTTCTAAAACAAGAGTATACCCAAAACAAGTGTTAATCGATTTTGATAGTGATGTCCATTAGGGTTATCGTTAGGCACAACAAAAACCGCTCCATTTTCAGATACAATCACAAAGTGTTGTCCACTTTCGATATGCTTTTTCACTTCGTCCTCATATTTCAAAGACTGGTCTCCAAAAGTATTTCGGTTTAATTTGATTCCTCTGTTCAATACTGAACTCTGGTTAACATCTTTTGTCTTCGAAATGATTCGATTGATTTGGCCACAAATGCGAGCCCTTCCCTCGTCAACAATAACACCATATAAACGGTCTTCATATTCGACGACATGAGCTCTGGATGGTCTCTCACTCTTAAGCTCTTCAGATATTTGATTTTCAAGAAATGATAGCTCGAACTCCACCTTCTGATTGGTCTGATATCTGATAGACAGTTCTCTATTGATTTCTCTGATTTGAGTAAAAGAATAGCCAATTAAGTGAAGAACTGATTCTAGAGTTCCGTTAATAACTTTGACCACATTATTGACCTCATAGTTATCGGATCCGATTTCAAACATTCTTTGATTTTCTTCGATGTGAACAGTTGTGTGATATCTAACAGTTGGTAACTGAACAGACATTTTATTGGAATATCAGAAACGGTTTAATTCAAGTCTTAGATTAACCGAATTTTTAGGTAAGTTTTGTCGCGAAACTAATTTTTAAAAAATTATATTTGAAATTAGATTTTATTTTCCATTAATATAACAATTAATTGAATTATAAAAGTATTAATAATTTATTGAATAAATTTTATTGTCTATCGAACCAAAAGTAATTAAATGGTCGGTCTCTCCGAAGGCAAAGATCTATATTTAATAGAGAATATCATAATTTGAATACAAAATTGATTGAAACCATTTTAGATAAACAAATATGACGTTAAATGTGCATGGTCTTTTCTATTTTGCATATTAGGTCAGTTTATAATCTAATGTTTGTTTAGATAATAATTTCGATTTAAGATAACAATTATTAAAATGTGTGTTACGGACAGGATATCCATAATTAATGAATAAATTCATGAATTATATTAAAAGGTATTTCGTGAGAGACTTTTCAACAACTGATGAGAAAGTGTTAGGAAAGCCGTCTAATAATTGTTTGGAAGTTGTTTGGAGGAGTGCCTGAGTTGGAGGTGCGGTAGTCAAGCATTTCCTTCATTACATAAATATTTGCCTCAATTCCTGTTCGAAACGCATTATCTTCAATACAAGTATTACTTAAATGTCATAATATCTCTAATTTTCTTCTGTAAAAACTTCTGTAAATCATTTAAATCGATAAAATTGTTACAGAGATTGGATGAATATCCTGGTCATAGTCAGCAATAATTGGGTTCAATAATTCTGAACAATAACTCTATTAAAACGTAAAGAGTTTATTGAATAATAATTTAATGCAAATTTGTTTTGCGATTTCAGTTCAGTTAATGAATTCAATCGTTTAAAACAATCGATTGGAAACACTTTGTCTTCAAAACCAGTTTTAAAATTAAAACTTTTCTCTTTTCTCTTTAAAAATACTTTTATAGTTAAATCATTAAACACTTCATTAGTTTTTAAATTGATTTTAACGCTAAATAATAGTAAATTTGCCATAAATTCATAGCTTATTAACCATTCGGTTGAGATTTTAATCAATTATTTAGTTATCTATTATTTTCAAACTATTGACAAAACATTGGATTTAAAATTTTATTTATTTAATCGTAAATTTGTTTCTAAAACTTCAAGAATTAGAAAAATTATCATAAAATTTGTATAAAAATCATAAATAATTATATAATTAAAATGTTATATGAAAGCCGTCCACCGGTCCAGTGGTCATAAGTACCGAATTGTTAACAAAATTAAATTTTTTGAGGCACTTATGGTTGGATTCAATCAATTTTTTGTTCGTTTTGTACTAAAAATAGCTGTTTATGAGACTCGTATACAAAAGTAAAGATCAAAATTAGGATAAAATGATTGGAAAACAAACAAAATTAAGTATAAATAAACAGAAAATGTTATGATTCAGAGAGTGGGCACTCGATTATAAGTAGGTCTACTGTTGTGGTTGTGATACACAGAACGGTTCCGTTTCTTATAATCCATTGTACAGATAATCAGAAGTGCGGCGACGATCGCAAAGAACTGAATAAAGGCCACCACTATTGAGGTCAGACCCACAACATGTAAGTTATTCATAACAAAGTATCTCAACTTATGATAGCATCCGTGGCGTCGATAACGACTCATATCTGTGTTGGGATTACGTCCGCACTCTTCTAACTCAATATTTTCGACTTTAGATCCAATGGTTATGTTTTGAAGATCTTCTGGAATGCAACACGAATTGGGAACGAAGTGATTGTCGGGCCAGGCCTTTATGGAGTGCCAATCGCTATAGTTATGAACACCACAACAATTAAAATTGATCTGAATTTGATCCCAAGTCGAACGAATGCCATTACTGTCGTCCAACAAATACTTGTTGTGAATGCCATCCAATAACTCTTCTTTTAAAGTACGGCTCAGTTGTCTTCTGAAGGCAAAGCTAAGGGTTCCGACAGTGATCTCCAAAATCATTAATATAATGATTGACACCAAATAAGTGGTTAAAAGACATTTATTCTGAAACCATGAGCCACAACACCCACAGAACGCCACGAAGAATGTCAAACAACCGATAATTATCGACAGATTGTCTGCAGATAAGATGTGATACGACGGCAGTATTCGCGCGTAAGTATCGTAAGACATGTAAAGCCATACACCGATCCCTAAGACACAACTGCCTAATATCTGTAATCATGTAATCAATGGTTAATTCAATTAAAACAAACAAATTGTGTGAATATTTACCCAAAACAAGAGATTAATAAAACAGAGGAAATGTCTGATACAGGTATAGCCCGTAGCCATCATTGAAACACTCATTTATTTACTGATATTTTGCTTTAAAGCAAAATAGTCTCGCAATCGATGCCTGAAAACCAATTTATTAATTAATAACTGGTTTTTAAATTGCATTTTATTTCTCAATAAAAATTCAAAAAGTCTTACGACAAGTGTTTGAAAAGTGTATTAAAATATATTTAAATCTCAATTAACATATTTTAATGGTTTTAATGGTAAACAAATTTGTTTATTATGTGATCACAAATCATATAAATTGTCACTAAATTACTATTTATTTTGATTTAGTATTTAAGGCACACATCGACTGATTGAGTGAAACAGAGTTTCATAAAAACAAACTAAACGTAAGCACAGACTCAATGACTCTTCAAATATGATATTTCAGCCAAAAGTCTCTGTATTTACAGTTTATGTAATAATATGTTGTGCTGTCTGTCAGTCATTGCACTCAACAGTCAGTGTCTAAAACATTAGTCAGACTTTTAGTGAGACACAAATCCAAAGAAAATTGTTTTCACTCTTAAACTGTACTCAACTTTTAGACGATTTTAGTTCAAACGAAACAAACATTTTCTCTCTTTCTTTGAAACTTTTGTTTCAAATGTTTTTCTCACAGTATTTAAACCTCTCTTTTCCTCTCGATTTCAATCATAAAAACTTCTCGGATCAGAGGTCTGTCTGTCAGAGGTCTGTCTGTCAGAGGTCTGTCTGTCAGAGGTCTCTCTTAGGAATTAAATTTCATAAATATTTTTTTTAATAATTCATTTCCGAAACTAAAAAATAGTGATTTGTCACCAAATAATTGAATATTAATAATCACGTCTTGTAATGTCTGTCATCACTTCAATAAACTTATACTCATCTAAATATGACTTTAATTGTGGCTAAAATGATTTCAATTTAATAAAAAGCTAACCATGCCAATAAACATGCTAATCTCAAACAAACATATTTAGTATGAAATAAATTTTAGTTTTAAATTATATTTAAGTTGTATTTATATTTGTATTAATTTTAATAATTATTGGTTTAACTGAAATATAATCTAAAATAATAAAAACTGTTGTCATTACAAATATGTTTATTTGAAATAAACATATTTTTTATTAATTTGACATAACTTTATGTCCAAAGGAAGACCCCTTTTATTGAATACTATTTATTGAATAACTTTTTAATCGATTGATTTTATTTATTATTGAAAATAATTTGCAAAAAGTATTTATTTTTTGGTTAAAAATTCTTAATTACATAATAAATGAAAGAAAGAGTGAATTTGTTAGTAATTAAATGGTTTTAATCGCCTCTAAAACTATTGTCATTTGTATTACTTTCCGGAAGTGAGAAGTTGTCGATTGGGATAATCACAGAATTGTCTTCATTTGGTTGAACCAAACAATTGATGTGTTGATCGCAATTCTTCACGAATTCGGTCACAAATTCATTGTAAAGGTTTCGGTCTATCGTTTGGATAAAAATAATCAATTGTTTGGAAACACTTTTGGCAAACAATTACCGAAATTTTGTGGTTCTTCTCCGAGTTCTGGTATAAACTGTTTGACAGAATGGCACTGGAATTGACTCCGACTTAAGACTATGCCATACAGTTCTGTGAGTGTCTGCAGTTGTAATGGTTGTGATAACTGTTTACAAACCATTAGTTAATTACAATTACAATATTAGCAATAAATGACTGACCGGTTGTGTGAACACAATTTGGACGAACTGTTCGTCAGTTGTCTTAATTGTAGCCCTTTTGCCGTCGCTTTCGACCTTTAATTTTAATTTAATTTAAATTTTAAACTCAAAAACAAATGAATAAATACTTTAATAATATCTCCCATAAGAGTCGCTGCCTTTTGAACAAAGTTTTGCATTAAAGCGCCGGTAATTCTGATCTTCGGTTGACTCTCAAAGTTATCCATTATAGCCATCCCTTTAATTCAATTGAATTAAATAAAAATCAAATTAAAACCTTTCAAACTATTTGTTGACAAAGAAATCGAAAGCCGCCAAAAGTGTGAGCTTTTGTCAAATAAACACAAATATCGTTACGCTTTCAATCGTTTTATTGTTTGCTTTGATAACGATTTAAATCGGTTTACAGTTTTCACGTATTTTTTGAGTTTTGAGTCCTTTTCCCTTCAAATTTATCATTACGTTAGTTATGATTAGAGACAAACAAATTGTGTTAACTATTTATATGCCATCTATTGTCAGATGTTTTGTCTGCTTTCAAATTATAATTAGTTTGCAATTAATTAAATGAGAAAAATTTAAAGGGTTTGGCATTTGATGTCTATAATAACTTTGTCTAAACAACGTCTTCTTAAATCAGTTGTGATCTGCAGACCACAAGTCGGTGATTAGGAACAGACACTTAAAGATTAACAAAGAATTGAATGCAAAACAAAATCGATTTTAATTAAACTATATTTAAATAAGTTTTATGTGAATTAAAATTAGTGAGTAATTAACTCATGAGTCATGACTTACATATCGATAAGATTAATGTCTAATCACTTGTTTTATATATTATTTAAAAAAAGGTTTCGAAAGTTTAAAAATAAAATCTAATCACAAAATTTGTTTATAATATAAATTAATATAATTGTTATAATCGTTTACAATAGTTTTGGGTATTTCTAAACCATTTAAGTCTTGGTTTTCAGAAAAAGTTTTTAATAAGAATTCAAAGCAAAACTCTTTGAGAGTTGGGGTCTCACAAAAAATGTGAACCATTTGAGTGCTATCCTCTGGCAATTCATTTGCCACATATATTAGTCTATTCTTATTGTCATCATATCTGGAGATATCAGGTTTGGTATCAAAACTAAATCTTCGTTTTGTTTGTGGGTCTCTGAAAATCCAGGGATGAGTCGTAAATGTTTTACATTTGAAGAACTGTTTGGCTCCGATTGTCACATATCTGGTTTCCACTCCTTTATAATTAATCCAAATTAAGTCCACATTTTTTGGAGTTCTGTTCACAAAACAGACAAAAAACTGATTCAATGAGTGTTGAGAACGAATTGAAGAATCGTTTGTTATATTGTTTTCACGCATTTATTCCAAATCTAATTAAAAGATAAAAATGTTTTAATTCTTTAAGTAATTGAAAGTGTTTTTTGACATTAAATGCAATTTACAGATAATTTAGTGGTAGTTGAGTCCAAAACACTTCTTCGACTGTCAATAAGTTGTTGATATGTTTTCAAGTGTTGCCAAAGAGATGTCTAAATTGAGAACAGTTTTAATGTTTAGTACAAACAAAACGATTGCAAACATTTTATCAATTTATACAAACACTGATTGATATCCTTTTATTCAATGCTTTTAATTGTTTTCATATAAGTTTTGAGACAAAATAAAAAAATTATTGAATTAATATTTAGTAAATAATATGTCTATTATTTAATCAAATGTTTGCATAACTTGTAATACAATTGTATTGACATTTAAAAGTCACGTAGACTTTCGGTTCTATACATAAATATTAACTCATTTTTTTAATTCAGAAGTGATTTATCTGTTTATCTGTTAAAAGCAAATGTTTTATATGAAAATCTTCGCAAACAATTGTTGGGATAAATTGATTGTCAAAAATGTCAGATATTGTGATTAAAAGAGTTGTAATACAATTAAAGACAAAATTAATGAATTGACGTCTTTTATTGCACATATGATTAGACTCTCGTCAGACGTCATACATATTTAGCAGACATTGTTTTTATTGCGGAGTGTGTTGAGGGCTGTCCTTCACTCTGGAGGCTGTGCTAACAGAGCACATGTCCAGCACTTGATTGAAGGGATATGTTTAGAGGCGTTTCCCAGACTAGTATTGAAAGGCAGTAGTTGTAGTGCTTAGACCTTCAGTAAGAGCTCTGAGAGTGAAGTCTATGCCATCATTATATCCATCGCCACAACTGTTCAGACATTAAATAAGTGTTTTGTTTAGATATTGTCATTCAATACATTACATTACAAGTGGTTATGATAACAGCAATGGATGTCTTCTCCTTAACTCAGGTTCAGAATATGGCGATGAAGGAGTGCGCCAAAGAAATAGGCTTTGCCTGTGAAGCCCTCAACATCTCCGCCGGTAAGTGTTGGACAGTTGTTCCCATTATTTTCTCATATCTTGAGCTCAAATAAAACCATTTAAACGATAGCTTTAAATGATTTTTGTTTTTTTGTCGATTTTATCAAAGCCTTGAAAACTCAGAGCTAATGAACGCAAAGCGCAGTACTCTTAGAGGTCTAAACCCAATGTTTTATTAATGTAATACCTGTTGATATATGGCTCCCGTATATGACACCACCTGTTAGAGCGTAACGTTATATTTGTGCGCCCCTTATATAAGACCAGTTATGTAAGGTATAGAATGTGTGTCCGCAGGCCTTCCCAAAGTGGGATCAATTTTCTCACATATTTGTCACTAAAATTCTGTTTAAAAATAAGTTTTTTAAACACATTTTTGGTTCGAAACAAACACTTGTTTTGTTAAAAAATAGCGAATAAACTGTGAAAATGACATAAATTTGGGTCAAACAGTATTTTGTTTATTGGATTCATAGCATCTCATAATTTAGATTTACGGGCACTCACTCACCAGAATCGACCCCAATCTCAATCTCAATGTCTTTTTAGCTAAACTTATGGGTCATTACTTCGATGGCATTCAAGAAAAAACTTTAAACTAAAAATTATTTGAACTTTACTTTCGAGTATTATTATAAACCGTTTAATATATTATATTATATTTGCTGTCATTTGTTCTCAATTTTTATTTGAGTGTAAAATTGAGACCAAAAAAGACAAAAAACTTAATATACACAACAAATGATTACATTTTTCTCTTTCTATTCTTCTTTTCATCGATTGTTTTGTTGAGATATAAATAATATTTAGAGACAAAAGACATGAAATAATAGAAATGTATTTGAATTGAATGACAGATCCATTTAATTGGAGCGTTTCTGATGTGAGGAATTGGTTAGTGTGGACACAGAGACAGTTCAATCTTCCGCCGTTTATACTGGAATTCTTCCAAATGGACGGAATGACTCTCTGCAATCTGACTGAGTCCGACTTCAGGCAAAGAGCACCCAATTGTGGCGAAACCCTATACGCACAGTTAGAAATCTGGAAGACAGGTATGTGTCTTATGTCTCGTTTTATGTCTGTCTTTCGGTTAAATGATTCTGAGAATTGTCACATAAATCCCATTCAATTGATTCGATTGGTTGTGCTTTTGGGTTGTTATATGTATTGCCATTTGATTGTCGGGTGCTTTTGCTATACTCTTTTGCTTATATAATGCTCTGCTTTATGTTTAGCCGTCGACTTTAGCCCCGAGGAAAGCATTCTTGAGTTCAATTCAATTCTGAACGGTTGGTCGTCAGCCAACAGTGCGAGCAGTTGGTCACCGCCCTACTCAACGTCACCACCATCTTATACAAGTGCTGTGCCCTCTCCTGGACAGGAGAGTATGGCCTCAGACCTGTACACAGTATGTCTGTCACCGGTATCGCCACCGATGTGTTCCTCTCCAGCGTCGATCATAACCGGTCACACAACTACTGGTTCCCCAAAGCCTGGCCTCCAAAGCTTGGACTGCATAGAGAGCGGTCCTATTGTTACCTCTGATTATGGCAGTGAAGGAACGCAAAGCGATGGTATGTATGACTGCCATCACTGGTCTCTATGTCTCTAATCTAATATCGCAACAGGTTTTCCAATGTTATGCTTTAGTGCTCGCAATAGCTTTACCTGTTATGCTGTGCTATGTTAAGCCATTGCCATTAAATGCCTCACCCATTGCCTGCACTGCTAGCACTACCAGCTTAGGCTTCTACAGTATGCGCTCACTGGAACTGCACATTAGCAACAGTAGCACTCATCCAGTCGTTGCCGAATAGCTGTGGGCTATGTCTTGAAAAATGCTTTTTTATGCCTTAACTTAACTTTATTTTTGACGGAATCCACATATTTTCAACTCAAACACCACTTCTTTTTTAGTTTTGTCTCTATTTTTGTTTTTCAATATATTTTTTTGTTCTCTATTTTTCTCTCCCGTTCTCTCAGTTTCTGTTTTGACCCCTTTTTGCAACTTTTTTGAAGTCTGGCCAAAAAATTGTTTTTCTACTGAAAAGTCTAACGATTTCTCTGCAAATAATGTATTCATTTCTACGAAACCAATGATTATCTAATTCACTGTAAAAGAGGTTTTATAGCGATTATTATTATTATTGACACAACTCTTCAATCGAGTTATTATACCTTTGAGTTAATGATAAATAAAAGATATTTTTCTGATAATCGCAGCTCTTTTGAAGTCAATTTGTGTTTATTATAATTTTATGGTTTATTTAGTATTGCATTAGAATTCTGTCACATATTCTCTACAAATAAATTGCATTAAACTTTGGACAGCATTTCATTTGTTTTATTGTTATATAAAAAGAGAATATAATTCCAATTAATGAAACTTAGAGTTAATGTAATGTTTGCATAAAATTATAGATGACATAAGTGATGACGGCTGCGATGCCATTCCCACCACTACTACCAGTCCCATTCTCGAACAGTCAAACACTGCCACCTCTACAACTGGTGGCCGAAGTGGTTCGGGTTCGCACATCCATTTGTGGCAATTTCTCAAAGAACTGCTATCACAGCCTCAACTCTATGGCAGTTGTATTCGATGGATGGATAGGCCTAAAGGTGTCTTCAAAATTGAGGACTCGGTTCGTGTCGCTCGCCTTTGGGGTAGACGTAAAAACAGACCCGCAATGAATTACGACAAACTGAGTCGTTCTATCCGTCAGTACTATAAAAAAGGAATCATGAAAAAGACTGAGAGATCTCAGCGTCTGGTCTACCAGTTCTGTCACCCATACTGTCTGTAAATTAATATATTTTTTTCAAAAATTTAAAAATTATATCACAAACACTGCTTTCGGCTCCGAATTCGTGGCTAACCTGAGGGCTGACCTTAGAGTCAGACTCGAATTCGAAGGCATTTTTGAAGAGCAAAAATCAAAAGTTTTTTATATTAATTATATTTTGTTATCAATTAATCAGTTCTTCAGAAATGACCCGAATATGACGTGGAAGGTATTATTCCCGTCCCCTTTGTTTGTCATTTCATTAATCTATTCATTAGTTTAGAGCTTAATATAAAGCTTAAAAAGTTAGTGTTTGACAGTATGGCTGAGCGCTAATCTCGTCTTATTTCGCACACATTCCTCACTCCAAAAGACAATTAAACTCGAAGTTTGAGTTATTATTGTCTCAATTCATACAAATGTATCAAATGGTCGGTAATTGTGTTGAGAAACCCTCCCGGCTATGGATAGGCAACATTTAAAATGCTGGCGTCCCTTAGTTGGTGTGTGTATCTCCACTTTAGCAGCCATTTTGATGAAATCAAAACATATATCTATGATATATCCACTGTATGTTCTGTGAACATCACTTCTTAACCAATTTTAAAGTCAAAAAAACAATTGAATTCTTTTTGAATTCAATAATTATTGTTATTATTTGACAAAACCTTTTCAGTAGCACTCATGTGAGGCACTGGAAAATTCAGTACTTCTTTTATGTTATTTCAACCCAAATATTATTATTATTTGGTTTAATAATAATATTTTTTTAAAATTATTTAATAATCTATTTTTAATATAAGTTTGTATTTGAAGTGCATTTTCTTTATATTAATAATTATTAATATATTTTCCTTTTATTTAATTTTTTGACTAACGATTTGAATCAATGGTTTTAACCTTTTATTCTTTTGGAGACATCTTTTTTGGTTTGTTTTTATTGTTAACCAAAACTGTGTTTTTCATGAATTTATTCTTAACTTATAAGACAATTATAAATCATTTTATTCTTTAATAATCACATTCTCATCACAAAAGCATTTAAATTATCGGAGAAAAGCTTTTTATCGTTTCTATTATAACAATAATAATAATTTCTATATTAATGATATCGTTAATGGTTTTGATAGTTATTTCTTCTTTTATTTTGCTTTTTGGGTACTTAACTATTATTATTACTAAATGTATTCAAAAGATGTTTTTTCATACAACAAATCAAATTAAAGTTAATTTATTTGAATGTAATTTACGTGAAAATCCCATCGAATTATTGTATTATATGATTACAAAATCTTATAATCTCTTTGTATTCGTATTTTTCCTAAACTAAGCATTTTTTGTACTTTGACTACAACTTTATTCTGTATTTTTTCCATTTAATGTGAATAAAATTTAGTTGAAATATAAAAATTTATCTCAATTTTTGATTTAATGTTTTTTTTTTATAGACTTTTGCCTCAATTTTTAAACAAAATCATTGCGTGTTTTACACTAATAAAGGAATTGTCTGTTTTTCGGGAGTCTGTCTTTTGATTGAAACAAAGGTTGAGTTTGTGGTCAAATAGTTACAAATGATGAGGAAACCGATACAATCTGTGTATAGGCAGCTGCACACACATACCATAGCTTACAGTCGATATCAGAGTGAGCAGAATGTGATGACAATAAACTTCCCTTGACATTACATATAATATCACTCGAATAATCTGGTTTACTATAGAGTAGTGTTCATTAGAAGTGTATTACAAGTTATTACAGAGAAAAAATTGCCGCAAAAAACAATTATTGTAGCGAATAATGCCTAACATAAGTGGTATAGGAAACAGACGCCCCGGCGTTCCGATCCCCCAAATAATTAGTATTTCTGTTTGAATCATAAGACAGTAGTGTTAACACTAATTCAATGCAAATGATTCACAATATTTCCCTCTTTATTCTGGTTATTATGTAATTTATTATTTTGTATTTTCTTTTGTATTATAATATTTGCTGAAAATATATTACAATAAAAAGGAATTTAATATAAATTTTAAGTTTTTATATTTGATGTGAAAACTTGTTATTTGAATTGAAATCCCTGTCAAATGTGTGAATCATATATACAAACGACAAATGATATTCTCATTTATTTGAATAATAAATTCAAACAAACATTATATTCAATGATAGAGTCGATGTATATCCTCTCTCTCTCTCTCT
>LBFM01009295.1:0-19068 GCA_000988765.1 Achipteria coleoptrata | reverse complement strand
CTCTCTCTCTCTCATTCTTTATTCTCATTTTCTTTGCGTTGTTTTATAGATTAAATATTCGGAAATTGTGTTTTGAAATGTTATTAATTTGGTTTTAGTCGTCACTTGTGTTCAAAGTTAATGAAATGTATTTTTATTCGAAGCGATAGAAAAATTATTTTCTCAATTAAGAGTACAAAAATCTAATTCAATGTTATTCTGTGCGATCGGTACTTAAGTTATTACTGAATGACTCACTCAATACGACCAGAGAATGCACTAAACATAAGATGAGGAGAAAAATGTTTAAGAATATAACTATAACTGACTATTAAAGAGAAAACAAGTTTCTCGAGTGAGAGAAGCGCTTCGAAAAAACACTTCATTTTATTTTCCAAATGCTATTTAAAAGAAGGAATTCCGACAAAATCTATAGAAGTAATGATTGCATAATAAACTTAATAACAGATTTAGTTTTTATATAAAAGAAAAATATAATAATTCGATAGAATATATGAAAAACCGAATGCAGTAATCATTCATATATTGAATACACACACAAAATATGACAATCAATTGGAAATAAAATTGACTTAAATATAGTGACTGTCCATAATTACCCTATACTTAGCTGACAACAGTTATTTCTAAGCAAAACTAAGAAACTTGTTAAATATTCAATTGTTTTTAGCATAAAATACTCAGAATGATCAGGATCAATGATTGAACTTATATTTCTTGTATTAAAATCTTTTAAAACTAATCAAAAGACAGTTTACTTCATATTAAATGAAAGCTTTTGAAAATTTAATCGTATTAGTTTATTAGCTAGATACAAAGTGACATTCACTGATTTGAACACTTAGTGATTCAGTTTGTCATTTGATATTAATATTGAGGTCTAAAAGTCAGGATATTCCTAAACGGGTATTAATCTCTGATAAATCTTTTTTTAATCAAATTTTCTTCGTTTTTATTTTGAATTTATTGTCTCAATATATCAGAGTTTTATAGAAATGCAATTTAACTCTTCATTCGACTATAAAATCTTGGTTTTAAAGAAATATTGTTAAAATTGGTTTTATATTTTTGTATTCATAAAATTTAATTATAAATAATTAGTTTCACGAATAATATTAAAGTATTTTATTATGAATACGTTTTTTCTATTATCTTATTTTTAGTGATTATTTTATTCCAGAACATTATATATTGTTTTTCAACATTTGATATGAAATGTAGTCTTAATTGCTTAGAAATACATCTAATTATCTATTGATTAGATAATAACTGACTGTTTGTTAAGAAAAAACCGCTTTATTCTCATGAATTTCAGTGAATACCACTGTAATTGCAAAATATGTCATAACTTAATAATACTTATCAGTACACAAGACTGGACTGTCTCTATTCTAACCCTGATATAACTTGTTATTTATCACTTTGCCATTTGTCAATGATATTGGAAATCCCATCAATTTATTAGTTTTTTAGACAAATGAACAAAAAATATCTGAAAAATTGTATTTTGATTAATATATTTTTTTCCAATAAATTAAAATAATTTCTCAATAAATTAATTTTTTCATTGATTTTATCAATAAATTCTATTAACAATTATTGAAATCCTATCGTTTAAACCCTTTTATTATTTCAATCAATCATTAATTTATTATTTTATTTATCAAAAAAACATTTACCCAAAGATAAGATACTAATCATATAAAAACATTTTACTGATAAATAACTGATCGATCGATCGTTTATTGCAAAGTAAAGTCAGAATCTGTAAGTTTTTTTGTGACGTTCTCTCATCGTTGGGCTCACTCTTCACTCTTACAATTGAGTCGAGTGTGGGTTTTGTGTTAGATTTACAAAGAATTATTGGCCAATAATTAGTAGGTTTAACTCAAGGAATAGATTACATCAATAGAGCTCATAGTTCTGGTTTTTAGCACAAAAGTTAGCCTTCAAAATGTCTATTAATTTGATTATTATTTTATTTTTGAGTAATAAATTTGTCTGAAAATATCAAAACTTATCTGAAAAAAACTCTAATGATTTAGAACTGAATAAAAGTAGTTTATAGAGAATTTCATAAAAAAGATTAATCTTGCTAATCTCAGCTAATTTTCTAGGCTCTATTAAAAATGCTTAAACTGATTACCTTAAATCAAAACTATTGAAATAACTGTCCTCGGATTATATGCTAATAAAGTTTATTTGGAAATTTCATTAATTCAACGCTTGTATTAACGGTCGATATTTTTTTTGTTTTTGTTGTCTTTAAAATTAATAACAAGGTAATAATTCAATGAATTTCAGTTACCAGATTAAAAATATATAGATTTAGCTTCTTATGAAAGTTCTTTCTATATTTGCAAGATTCCAGTAACTAATAAAAGTATCATTGTCATTTCGTTAAGAAGTTGGATAATCTAAATTTATTAATATAATATATTATAGATAAATAAATATATATTTGTATATATGGGGGCATAAAGTGATATATACTCCAGTTTTGATGACTGAAATTAAAAAAATTAAATTATTTAGAATAAGGAATTGAAACTAAAACTCTTTATGTATTAGTTTTTAAGTATTTTATTCCTTCAAAAGTTGTGTAGAAAACAGAAGAGAGTAAACAACTAAAAGATAAAAACAACAGAAATCTATAGAGTATTGTCACACAAATGGGAATAAATAGTAATATAACTGAAGTACTGAAGTAATCCTTAAAATACAAAACAAATAATAACTCAATAAAAAGCTGATCCGAGATATGCTGAGCTATTTTGAAAACCAGCGCTTCTGGCAAACAATCTACTGATTTGATAGCACAGGACTTTTTACTATCTGTATATGATATGAGAGCACATGATATTAATTCAAAGCAAGGAATTTAATTATTAGATATATAATAGAATTATTGCAAAATAATGGAGCGTTGGTTGGGTAGAGTAGCTCTGGTCACCGGCTCTTCAGTGGGTATTGGACGGGCTCTTTGTGTTAGTCTTGTAGAACACGGACTTAATGTGGTGGGATGTGCTCGAAATATTGATCAGGTGAACACAATATCTGATTATTCCTCTTATAGTTCTGTTATTTAAACAAAATTATCAATTCTTATGTTTAAGAGAATAAATAAATTATAAAAGGTTTGAGTCATTCATCGGTTATATCCTTATTGTTATGTAAACTAAAAATAATTATTATAAACAACTTTCGCTAAAATACTGTCAACTCATTAAAGATCTAATAAATTAACCGATTCTTTATCTCTTCTTAAGTTAAACCAATTGGAGACTGAATTAAGTGCCAGAAAACTAAAGGGAAGTTTTAAACCAATAAAATGTGATCTCAGAAATGAATCCGACATTAAGTCAATGTTTGAAGAAATTAAATCAAAATTCGGTGGAATAGATATTTGCATTAATAACGCCGGTATTTACCACTCCTTCGAATGGCTCTCATTTCAGTCATTAATCTGTTATCTTAGGTCTGGCAAAAGACGCGTCCCTTATCTCAGGAGAGACAGAGTCGTGGAGAGAGATGTTGGACGTCAATGTGACCGCTCTGTCCATTTGCACGCGTGAAGCCATTCAACTAATGCAAGAGAAAGGCATAAATGACGGACATATCGTACACATTAGTAGTATGTCTGGCCATCGAGTAGTGCCGTCAGCGGCCACACACTTTTATAGCGCTACCAAATTTGCTGTCAGAGCACTCGCAGAAGGTTTACGACAAGAGTTGAGAGCTCTTAAAAGCGGAATCAGAGTAACACTAATCAGTCCCGGAGTCGTCGAAACAGAATTCGCACTCAGACTTCAGGACAAAGACAAAGGACAGCAATTCTATGCTAACAGTCCTTCAATCAAAGCCGAAGATATCGCAGAAATTGTGGTGAATGTGCTGAAAATGGGAGCACACGTCGAAATAAATGATGTTCTAATTAGACCCACACATCAGGTCTCATAAGTTATGATGTGATGAGTCATAACGACAAACATTACACTAATATTCAATTAAATGCTCCAAAAAAAGCAAAAATATATTTAATTTATCGAAAAATCGATTTAAAAATGATTTCATTGAATATAATTTTGTTAACAAAATAAAGGGATAAATGATTTCTTTTACACAAAAAATTGTCTGAAAAATAAAATTAATTTTTAAATCAATTCTTTAACCGTTTTTTCATTAAAGCTTTTCGTTTATTCTCTTCCGCTTCTTTGCGTTCTTCTTCTAAGTCCTCCAAAAGTCCGATTCGAGCACTTCTGGCGTCTTCTTTCATACACTGAGTGAAAGTGGCCTCTTCTATGTCGTCGTCGTCATCGATGTTACGATACTTTCGTTTGTCGTAACCGAATATCTCTCTAATGGCTCGGGAATAGTCCTCTTCGATAGGCTTTTCTTCGGGTCCGTCATCGATGAAGTCAGACATATCGTCGTCCTCTTCGTCCTCATCGTAATTGTTGTCCACATATTGAGACACGTCTTCATACATTCCTCTTCGGTATGAATTACCGATTGGCGGCAGTTTAGGGGCTAATCTTCGCATTGGAGACGGAGAGGGAGGTCTCGCCCTCTCATTAATATTCTTATTTTGAGGTTTATTTTGAGAGCAATTATTGGAAATTTTTTGCCGTTCTTTTGAAGCGTTTAAATATCTTTCGTTATATTCTTTGTCTCTTGAGTTCAAACGACTATTCATTTTATTTAAAATCTCTGATTTATTAGTTGCCGAACCCGTTCCTAATTTTCTTGAGTCTTGTCTGACGGGCGGCGCCTCTCGTCTTACATTTGATGGCCGATCCGTAGGTTTTTTATTTGTATTTAAATTATTGTTATTATAATTATTAATACTTTTTATACTTTTATCACTGGTTTTAATGTCTTTTTCCGATGAATTAGTGGTAGAATTGGTGTTATAATTAGTGGTAGTCTTTGGAATCGTTTTATTGTTTCCAAAGTGAGTGTTGGGTTCATAAGTATTGGGTTTCTTAAAAGAATTGGTGTCTCTCTTAACGTCACGAGAATTGGAGGTATTTTTCTTAATGTGTTCGGGATCTGGAAGTTTTGCCATTCCTTTATGGGCTCTCTGTTTATAATACATTTCTTCCCGGAGTCTATCCTTTTCTTTTTGAGTCATTGGACGCATTTGTTTCTTCTCTTCAGACATTTCGGACATAAGCTCTTCAGTCAAAGACTTTTTCTCTGATTTAGCCTTTTCTGTGGCTAAACTCAAGAGTTGTTCGTAACTCATAACTGGTTTTTGGTTTCGGGATTTCATTTGATTTTCATTATTACTCTTATTTTGATTGCCTTTAGTTTTATCAGACTTTGAATTCAATCCATTATTTTGGGTATAATTACTAATATTATTGTTTTTGAGATTTTTGGCCCCATTTTTGATGAGTTTGTCCTCCAACTCATCCCTAGATTTCTTGATTTGAGTCAAATCTTGAGTACCTTTTCGTTTGAGTTTTTCTTCGACTCTTCTCTGTTCTTCAATTTGTTCCTCAGTTAAGATAATTCTGGAGAAGTCGTTGTCTTTGGTCCGGGTTTTCATCATTTTTGCCTTTTTCATAGACTTTGAGTTCTGTCCTCTCAAAGCCATAAGTCTGTCCTTTTCTCGTTGTCTTTCCCGTTGTCTCTCCATTTCCTCTTTTTCTTTGCGAGCCTTAAACGCTTCGATAACCGCTTTATTCGGACCCGAAGTCTGTCCCCCTTTTGGCCTCTTTTTAATTAAGAAATCATTTGAAGAGTCCTTCACTTTCTTTTCGG
The DNA here is from genome assembly GCA_000988765.1 of Achipteria coleoptrata. Lineage (NCBI taxonomy): Eukaryota > Metazoa > Arthropoda > Arachnida > Sarcoptiformes > Achipteriidae > Achipteria > Achipteria coleoptrata. The sequence continues at coordinate 13,299 of LBFM01009295.1, read as the reverse complement.
CCAAAGAGAGCAGTGATTTGTAATCCATTTTTAATATTAATATTAAACACAAAATGAGTGAAAAGTAATCCAAAAACAAAATCAAATCTAATATCAAAAATCTAATATTAAATGATTTTAATCGAGATTTCAATCGTTTTAGTCTTTGAACTCAAAAATCAATTCAAATATTTTCAAATCTAATAAATATTTTGCGTCAAAATATGTTTCAATTATTTTTTCCCAATAAATCACTTTTTAATTCAAATATTGTTTATTACTTAAAATCTAAAACTATTTAATAAAATAGCGATCGTTTGGCTTTGATTTGTAATTAGTTTTGACACAAATTTATATTTAATTTTAAGATTTATTAATAACTTTAAAGTGATTTACAAAAAGAGACCAAAAATTTAGTATTTGTTTACATCGAAAGACATTTAAATGTATGAAAACTTTTCAATTAATTTTAGCGCAGTTTTTGAAATTTTAAAACTTACTGATAGTAAAGTGATACTCATTTTTATGATAATTATCTGATATTTAAGAATATTATTTTAAATATTGTATTAATTCGTATATTTCACACAAAAATTGTAATATTTATTCGTTTTTTGAGAGATTTTTGATTGTTTTGTGTGATATCAGGAAATATACATTTATTTGTTTATTTTCTGACTATATTTTAGATGAGATTTACTTAAGATTTATCTTAAGATTTACTCGATTATTGCTATAGATTTTTATCAACTTTTTTGAAGTAAAAATAAGATTAAGAGCTTTTATTCTGATTTAGATTACTATAATTTATCAAATTTGAGGCCAAATATTTAAAGCTAAATATTTTGGTCAAAAAATGTGAACCCTTTCGATATAATCTTCATATTTCCTGATTTGCATTACTTTTATTTATTAAGAGTTAATATCAGAATTCATTGATTTATTGTTGTAAGTCATCAAAAACTATTTTATTCATTTAATCTGTTTTGTAAACGAACTGAAAATAGTCTACTTTTGAGGAAAAGAGTTGACAAAAATGAAACTACTTTTAAAAAGTCAGTGAACTTATTATTAGTTCAAAACTATTATTTTGTTGATTTAAGCCTTCAATTATACACTAAATATTACTTTTAATGGGAATTCAAAGCATCGGAAACCTTTCAAAATAACTTAAATCATTTCCAGTGAAAAAGTTATTAAGAATCAGATTCTTTGAAAATCAAGATTTAAAAGAGTTTTATTGAAATTAAGTTTAATTTTCTGAGAAAAAGATTTTAAGTCATTTCCAGTAAATTAACGAATTTTTAATTTTCTTTAAAATAATAATAAATGAAAACTCATTTCGAATCAATTGAAGACTTCAGTAATGAAGTCCTTATGAACACAAAAATAAGTTAATAAAATACTAACAAAATGAGCACAACATTAATGAAATACACTTTTAAATCAATATTATAAGTCATTTAATGATTAAATTAAGTAAATTGTATTCAAAAAGACGACAATTTTGTCTATCAATGACTTATCGGTCAATAAAATTCAGTAATTAATTCAATAATTTTTTAGTTGAATAAACTTTTTGCATAAAATTTAAAAACTTTAAAAAGAATTGGATTGCCATCAAGATCATTTTTCATTTGAGCAAGAACAATCTATTTGCAAATCATCAAACAATATGCAGTTTATTGAATATTTAAAAGTGTTTTAATTTCAAATAAAAATTAATTAATTGATTGATTAAAAGTAGTTAAATTAATTTGACCAATGATAATGGGGTAGCCTCAGCCTGCTGCCAGGGCCAACTTTCACAATTTCTCTCGACAGAGGGGAATGTCTATTCCCCCTTGGCCATGTATGATCAATGATAAATTAAATAAAATTAAATCAATGATAATTAATGAGCAAGGGTAATTTTATTTATAAACAACGAATTAAGCCATTCATAAATAGCGTGACTTCGACTGACATTTTTTGAAAAATGTTTTTCCGATGACTTTAGTGTTTTGAATGCTATCTGTTGTCAAATAAATGTAAATAAAAAGCGGGGAAAGTATTTCATCACTTAATATATTGAATAAAATGTGACTAAAAGTTGAATAAAAAGTGACGAATAGTTTTCATATAAAGTTTATAATATGAAAACTATTCGTCACTTTTTATTCAATATATTAAGCGATGAAATACTTTGCCTTATATTCAGTTATAAACTGTAATAAACTGTAAATCAAAAGAATTGAGTTTTCATTTGGTTTAATGTTTTGACATTTCATTTGAATTTTAAATTTTTGAGTCAAAAATTTTGACACTTTTTTAAGAATATTTGAATTGAAATTTGATTTCAATTAAAAGCTATTAATAGAAAGGATTTATTAATAATTGAATAAAAAGTGAATAATTAATAAATAGTGAGACAAATGCCGCGACAAAAGCAAATCGAGTCCCGAATAAAACACCGGAAAAATACGGCCCGAAAGTCGACTTCTGGTGTGCCTCGAAATCCCGACCAATGGATCAGTAATAGAGTCCCGAATGAGTCGGAAACTGAAGAGGAAAGTGATTGTCGTGAAGACGCTTTACAACAAAAATTGCGGAAAACATTGGAAGCGAAGACCGGAAGGGGAACAGGAAATGGACGCAAATCGACGGGTGGTTTAAATCAGGTCAAGAAAAAGCCGTTTCGATACAGACCGGGAACTGTCGCTCTCCGAGAGATCCGTCGCTACCAGAAGACGACCGAATTATTGATACCTCGACTGCCATTTCAGCGATTGGTGCGAGAGATCGCTCAGGACATCAAAGATGACCTCCTATTTCAAGCGGCGGCTTTGGGGGCACTACAGGAGGCTTCGGAGGCATATCTGGTGGGCCTCTTTGAAGACGCAAACCTGTGCGCAATACACGCCCGTCGGGTCACTATTATGCCCAGAGATATACACCTCTCCCGACGCATACGCGGAGAACGCAATTAAAGACTTCATTTAATCTCATAATTATCTCGACTTTTATTTAAACTTTTGTTTTACTTATGTTTTCGTTGTTTTCATTCATTAGATATATATTTAATCAGAATTTTATTTCCTTTTTATTTCATTGAATTTAAAGATTAATTAAATATTTAATAAAATTCTGTAAAAACTTGTTTTTGTCGGCAATTAATGTAACTCTCATTCAAATATCATTCAAATATTTATTGAAATATTAATAAAATTATCGTTTAATTCAAAGTATTTGTAGTTTTTCTTAAAACAATTGAAAATTAAATAATTTTAAACTGAATTCAAAATCAAATATTATTTTTTAACCGCAGAATTGGGACCGGCTTTGGAGGCGACTCCGACGGCACCAATATTTGACTTTTGTGTGATTGTCGACGCGTTCTTCACACTGGACCCGGTTTTTGGATTAGTGGCCACTGCAGAAGGAGCAGCTGGTGGTGCGGCTGAAGGACCTCCACTTTTTGACATTGATTTTTCAGTGCCTTTCTCTTTGGCTGCCTTTTCATTGACCCCTTCCTCATCGGGTTTGGACTTACGTTTCATCGCAAAGAAAACTAAGACACAAATGATTATAATGACCACAACAACAACCAAAACGCCTAAAATTATAAACAATGTGTTCCCCGAATCTTCACTTGAAGGGCCGTCATCTGGTTTTGCTGGTTCTTGTGGTACGTCCTCTTCTTTGGGTTCGGTTGGCTTTTCGTCTACTGGTGGTGTCTGAGTGGTTGTGGTCTGTAAGCACTCACCCGGACTATCGATTTTCATGAAATCCTTAAGGAGTGACATTTCGGTCTTCCCTTTTGTTGTCTCGAGTTTTCCGTTTTGAGAATTGGGTTGGATTTCCAGTTCAAAGTATGTCTTCTCGTGAAACATATACAAAACTTTGTTTTTGCGGAGAAACATACCATAAATGGGATCAACGGTATGGAAGTCTGTTATGTTATACTGTTGTTTGTCATTACCGTAACCTTCAGGATCGTTACAAATGTGATTGCAGTCAACCATTGCGTACTTCATTCCCTGAACGAAGAATATCTCCAAATAATTTCGGGCAAACATCGCGTCCAATGGTTTGCCATTCGCCCACTCGATTCGAGCTCTGGATATGCAGCGATCGCTGCTGTATTTGATCGCTTCCCTCCATTTGCCTAACTTTGTGTCGAAAGCCATAATTTTATGTTCTGTTCCGACATATTCTTCGATCCAAACGTCTTTCTCTGAGGGTTTGATTCCAGTACTTCTAGAGTTAGCGCATCCATTCTCGGTGTCCACATAGACAGCTGCCTGTCCCATAATAAAAGGTTTGGGCAGAGGTTTGGCGTCTGTGTCTTTTGGTGGGAAACCAGACTCTTTGATCCACCAGTAATAGCCACCACTCGTGAAGAAATACATCTGAATGTCGTTCGCATACGTTATCGAATCAATTCTGGAGTCTTTGCACAGTATTTCTGACATCACTTTTGACATCAAATTAGGAATAATTAGAACACAAATAAAGAGTCCAAACATTTATTCAGATTTATTATAAACTGAATCCAAAGAATCAGATATTTTGGATGTCTTTCCAAATATTTGTTTGATTTTCAATAAAAATTTGTATTTTAGATGAAATGGACTTTTATTTAAACCAATGATTCGAACGGAAACTCATATTCTGTGCACAAATAGTGAGGACTCGCGCTTCGAATCCAATCAACAATTTATTCGATTTTCACAATATTTTCAATGAATTTATGTTTCAATTAATTCAACGCTTTTTTAAAATTCGATTTTAAAGTCATTTGAAATTTAATTATCGTTTGAACTGTTTTTGCGTTTTTAATATAATTTAAGACTAATTGTAATTAAATTATAGTATTTTGAGACAACTAATGGCGCGACAAAAGCAAATCGAGTCAAAGAAACGACACATAAATTTGGCCAAAAAGAGCACTTCTGGTGTTCCCCGAAATTTCGATGAGATAACAAGTGGTGATCCAACCAATAATCCGAAGAAAATGTCGAAACGATACAAACCGGTGGCCATCGCTCTAAAAGAAGATATCTCTGAAAATGAAGAAAATTGTGATTCGGGTGAAGACGTATTCCAACGGAAACTGAAAACAACACTCAAAGGAAAGACTGGAAGCGGAGTAGGATTTGGACGTAAATCTACGGGTGGTCTGAATCAGGTGAAGAAGTGGCCGCACAGATATAGACCGGGAACTCTTGCTCTGAGAGAAATCCGTCGCTACCAGAAAATGACAGACCAATTGATACCTCGACTGCCATTTCAGAGATTAGTGCGAGAAATCACTCAGAGCTTAAGTGAAGATGACTTTCGATTTCAAGTCGCGGCTTTGGAAGCACTACAGGAGGCGTCTGAGGCATATCTGGTGGGCCTCTTTGAGGACTCAAACCTGTGCGCAATACACGCCCGTCGGGTGACTATTATGCCCAGAGATATATTCCTCAGTCGACGTATTCGCGGGGATCGACACTAAAAGTTAATATAAATTATTATAAAATTTTTCACTTATTTTTCATTCATAATATGTTTTTGTTATTAACATTATTTGCATAAAATTATTAATTCAATAAAATTAAACCATAATTTCTGAAAATAAGATCCAAACGAAAATCAAAGTAATTTTCAGATTAAATGGCATTCCATTCCATTCAGTACTTAATTTTAAAATAGAAAAATGTTAACAAAACTTTGGGACAAATAAAACAATTTTTAAAATTAATTTATTTGTATTTTTTTCTAAAATGTATCCAAAAATTTACAATAGATTTAAGATAATAGCAGTGAAATCGAAATTTCGAGTTAAACATTGATTATTAGGCAGTGATTCCAATGAGAAAAACAATAGATTTATAAATACATTCAGTGTTTTCAGAGCACTAGAAATAAATTAAAGTCAAGAATCGTTAAGTTTCGATGATTTTCGACTCAATCAAGATTTTTATTGTGTTTTTGAAACAAATATCAATAGTTTATTCATTTTGCAGATAATTATCTCAAAAAGAGTTACAATAATTTGAAAAAAGAGCAAAACTATTGCAAAACTCTTTTGTTTTGAAGTTTTAAAAAATTAAATCACAAAACGTTTGTTAAAAATAATCTTTTAATCATTTTTTCACAAAAGTCTAATCAAAAAGTCTTAAAAATACTTCTTTTCTTAATTAAACTTTCGTTTAAAATAAATATTTAAACGAATGTTATTTAAAATTTGAGTAATTATTCGAATGAATTAATGAAAAATAAAATGATTTTTTGGGAAATTTTTGTGACATTTCTCTCATTTTGTATGAAACAAAAAAAAATTAAATAATATATTTGTTAAAAAAGATAAGATATATCACAAATTAATCGGAAAATTATATTAAAATCAATTTATCGAACAATTGATTGAAAAATATCTGCGAAACAAAAATCGTCTTAAAATCGAGTGAATCTCAAAATCGATTGAATCTCTTATTAAAGAAATTGCACTAAAATTTTGTTAGTCTTTTAGTCAATAAAATCCTTTTCCCAAAATAAAAGAGAAATCAAAAAACAGAATCAAAAACAAAGTGCAAAATGAATCAAATCTATTGATTGAATAGTTTTTTCTGTGTTTTGAAATCAAATTGAGTTTAAGATTAAAAGTTTGAAATATAGCAGCGATTTATAGATAGCTTTCACTTAATTTCAATGTATTTTCATTTTTAGTATATTTTTTGTCACTTTTTTCCGTTTTTAAAAAATTTGAGGAAAAAAACATTTTTGAATTTTATGGCACTTTTCGTTTAACATATGTATCGTATTATCTAATGATTAATCCAATAGACGAGAGCACAGAATAATCAAAATTTGTTTTTTCGATTGTGTTGTTTGTTATGCATATCAGTAATGATATAAATATGTAAATAATACAAGAGTTGCAGCAAATAATGGATTAATAATAAAAAATAATAACAAATAGAGTTTTTGATGAAAAGAGGAGACGATTCGAGTGATTGAAGAGACGATTAGCGGCCAAATCGACGGCTAATAAGCGATCGACGCTTCCTTATATTCGGAGCCCTCGAGTGTAAAGAAGTCTTCGAGTTTCCACTGAAGCGTTTCGAATGTTGGCCTTTTGAACGGATCCTTATGCCAGCTCTCAAGCATTATCTCATATAACGCTTGAGGACAGCCTATCAAATAAAATATTTGTTTTAATTAAAATTAATATTTAAATTAATAAATATTGGGCACAGAATATGGAATTATTTTAACTCATGTCTAGTCGTGTGCTCTAAAACTAAACTATACTCCAATGAAATTATATGAAAATAAAAAGCATTTGTGCGGAACTGATTACATGCAGAGCTTATAATTAGTTCAAAACAACAAAAAATCGGTTATGACTCAGATCTAAGAAATATTGCGAAAATCGATAGTACTGTAGAAAAAGGACAGAACGAGAAATTGTAAGATATAAAACATTAATCAATACCCGGAGGACAGGGCATTCGGTAGCCGTGTTCGACCTGATGTAATACTTCTGCGTTAGTCATTCCCGGGTAAGGAATGCGTCCGTAAGTAACTAATTCTGTTAATAATATACCAAAACTCCAAACGTCAGACTTTATACTAAATTTGCTATAATTGGCGGCTTCGGGAGCCGTCCATTTGATTGGAAAACGAGCGCCGACTCTGGCCTCGTACTCGTCTTCTTTGATAAGTCGGGCCAAACCAAAGTCAGCGATTTTGACGATATTGTTCTCTCCGACTAATATATTTCTGGCGGCGAGATCTCTATGGATATAGTTTTGTGACTCTAAGTATGCCATTCCGGCCGCGATTTGCGCCGACATATCAATCAATTGGGGTAACTTTAAGGCCCGTCCTTTTCCTTGTAAATACTCCAAAAGACTTCCATATTTCATGAGTTCTGTTATTATATAAATGGGTTCTTCGAGAGTACAAACGGCGTAGAGTTGTACCAGTTTTGGGTGTCTTAACTTCTTCATGATCTGAGCCTCAGCTAAAAAGTCTTTTGGATCCATTGTTCCTATTATTACACAAATATTAGATTTGAAAATAAATTAAACTTAAAATTGAGAAGAGATTCAAACCTGGTTTAAGTGTTTTGATGGCGACAGGAGTGGTATTATTCCACATCCCCTCCCAGACTTCCCCAAACTGTCCCTGACCTAATTTACGGACAAATTTGAGTGAAGACCTGTCGATCTCCCACTGGTCTCTAGTATTGTGTGACAGTCCACTAGTAGTGGGTTTCTCCACCTGAACGCACGCTTTACGCAGATTAACACACAGTCCGTCGGCGTCTTTGCTGTAGTGGTCGACCAGTTCTTGTAATGTTCGGAAAGGTGTTCGTCTGGCAATGAAGAACCCACCCTCATCCAATTGGCGGATCCGGTAGTGCTTAACTGTGTCTCCATCGCGAACAGACAACGAGTAGTCGTTACGTCTGGACTCACTGTCCCTAATAAGAAAAGCACCATGCTCGTTCTCTGATAATAGTAACTTCTTTTCGGCCTCTACTCTCTTGATTTTACCGAAATACCACCTGAAATATCAACCAATCAATTGATCACATTTTATACAATCATTAATAGAACTACAAAAACAATTTCAAAGCATTTCATTCATGCGATCGGAAATGTGTGTAAAACTGGAGATTGTGTTTGAGAGGAGGACTGGCAATAAAAACCAATATTTTGGCAAAAAAATAGCAATCGATTTGTCACAAATTGCAAAGCATTTGTTTCTGAAGGCTAACACAAAAAGTTAATTCTGTGTTGATTTGAATCAACACATAATTCGGAGAAAATTACGATTTCTATTGCATTGGATTTTTTTCTACGAAAAGCCAATCGATAATCAAAACGAACCGAAAATCAAAACAAATCAAATGAAAACATAAGGGAAATGAGAGTTTAGAAAAAACATGACAACAGAACTGAACATAAATTGCTAACAAAAGTCCCTAACAATAGAGTGCTATCAAAAATGCAATCCAATTGAGAGGAAAATAAATTGGAATAACTTTTTTTGGTTTCATTAGAAACCATTAAAAACAATGAGAAAAAATGAATCAGAAGTGGAAATAAGTTAACGAACAAATAAAAGTCGATTTCTAACTCTTATAAAAAACAAATCAAAACAATAGAGAAAAATAAAAGAGAATTGAAAATACATTTAAAAACATTGTTTGTATCATAAATGAAGAGAGAATTACAGATAATTTTCTGGTCGTAATGATGAGGCACTTGAAGATAAAGCTTGCGATGAGTTTCGCTTCAAAATACAGTCAAGAGTTCGGATCCAACTATTGTTAGAATTATTAGTTGTATTAGAATTACAAAAGTGGTGACAATTGTGATGAGGATTACTATTACTATTACTACTGATGTCATGCATTTGTCGGCCAAACACAACACAAATAAAGCGCAAAATTTAATATAAAATAATATTTAAAAACAAGTGTTGACTCGAAATAAAAAATTGAACTCAAATTGAAGACCAGAAGTAAAGCCATAAATAAAATGCAATTGAAATGACTTATTTTTGGTTTAAAACAAAAAGAGAAATTCTTTTGGACTTCAATTTTGAAACAACAAACACATAACTACTTAATGTTTGTATAAGAAAACCATAAATAACTATATTATTAAAGAATAAATTATCACAAAAACTAAAACTAAAAACAAATTATATTTTGAAAAAACAGGAGAACCAGAAAAGTATCGATTTATAAGAATGAGAGACAATAACGACTAAAACGAGTAATTCTTTTTGAAAGACAAACGATGGGATTAGAGAACAAACGCTTTGGTATTTTGTCTAAAGGACAGCACAAGTGGGGTAGAACTGAGACAACACTTAATTGTATGCAACCGACCGTAAGATTACTTGTTTTTAGTCTCAAAAAACACTATCAGAGTATTAGTACAACCGGTGAGAGAAAGACAGTTACAGATAAATGCATAAAACATTTTATATTTTTAGGCACAAAACATATGCATAAACTCTCAATTCATATCAGAGTTGACATAACATTGAGACCAAATGTTCATAAAATTCTCACTAAATTCAGAAAAAGATGTGATAAAAACATTTAATACTACAGGAAATGAATGAATGAATTATTCAATGGTTTTTTGGGCTCTCAGTTATATTATGTCAACGACAGGTAAAGTACTAACCATTTTGTTCTAACCGACACATTATTTACAGAATACTAAATAACATTGAACTTTGACCTCAAAATCAGACAGAAGTGTAATTCATAAAAATAATTGGATTTAAGTTATGTATTGATTGAAAGACAAAACAAAGATCTGAAAGAAATTAGTCAAACAAATGCCTCAAAGAATAAAAGTCTAATCCAATAAAAGAGTTGTCCGAATAAAATGAAAGCTATTGACTGGAAATAAGATTATAAAAAGAAATGTATTTATTGTATTACAGCCAATAGTCATGAGTTACATAATTATAAGTCTTTCATTTGATATTTTGTGAACATTTCAATGCATTTCTAAATCAATGTAAGCCTTAGAGGCGAATGCTATCTAAAGAGAGTTTTTTTCGGCAAATATTTAATCAACACTCGAATCGAGAGAACATAGAAAATGAATTCAATTATTTGTTTGAATGTTATGTGAGAAACAAATTATGAGATCACGAATTAGATCGTAGGATAAGAGTCGAGAAGAAAAAACTCAAATTCAACCCAAGTCTCAAATCTGAGAGAAGACAAGATTTAAAAATAAGATATAGAAAACCCTTTGGCTCTACTCTTTTCAAAAATTGTTTTACATTATATCTTAAATAAAATTTCAAATAATCTATTAATGTATTAAACAATTTTTTATTCAACATTACATGAACTCAAAGAACAATAAACTGAATACAATTATTCCTTTGAGATATTATTTAATGACATATTCATTACTGGTATCTATCAAACAATAAATTCATATTAAAATCGACTTATATTTCAATTAATAGCCCTTAAATTGAAATGAAATCAAATACTTCTTTTGAATTAAATATTAAATTGATATAAAAACTATTTGAGAACTAAAAATGTAATCAAAGAAATCACGAATAAATTGATCGCAAAAACTTAATTCATAATAAGAGGAAAATTAAATCAAAATAATAGATATTTCAAAACAATATTTTAATGACTAAACGATTGAAATTCTATTTGAAAGACATTAGAATTGCATTTAAATAAATAATTCAATGATAAGACAAATTCCACACTAATTTGTTGGGAAATTTTTATCAATTTTAATTTAAAATTTGTTATTTGATTGAAAATCAGAGGAAAATTTTTAGGTTAAAGTCAACTAAAAATTTTATAAATTAATAAAAAGAGTATTCGTTTTTCTTTTATTTTTGATGACAATTGATATATACTTATAAATTGGTTTCGAAATATATTTCCTTAAAATATGAAGATTTATACGAAAAACTTCAAATTCATTGAAAGGAAGAAACTTTTATTGAAAAATAGACCCAAATATTTATTGAAATAATAAAATTCCTGATATTTTATGAGTTAGAGATATAAAAATTAAATTCCGAGAAAACGTTTCGTGCAGTCAGTGAAAGCGTTTGTAAGAAATTTTTTATGAGTTTTCCGAATGAAATATTTATTACAAAAAAAAAATAATAAATAAAAAGAGAAAAAATTAAAAAGAAAAACCAATTTTCGAATTTCAGTCAATATAGAGATAAAAACTAATCGATTAAACAAACAAATTCTAAACACTTGATTGACATCCGTATCGAAAACACAAAAAAATTATTTGAATACATAATTCGGTAAAAAATGTCAATTATTTGTGATTAGAATTTTTCCTTAAGATATCAATCATAAAGTCGTTAATACTTTTATATAAATGAGAAAATTGTTGGAAAAAATTTATGGATTTGTGATTTCAAACAATAAGTTTAGTTCTGAAGTATAATATAGAAAATCGATTGAAAAGAAAATCTTTATTATTGAATATAAAAATAATTATTTCAATTGAGTTCAATGAAGAGAAAAGTTTTAAAAAATAACTTTCTTTCAGAATAGGAAAAGAATTTAATTAAATGTGAATTAAATAACGCATTGAAATAAAATTGTGAGAAAAATTCCAATAAAAAAATGTCTGAAAAATTCCAGTTCGACGACAAAATCCTTGAAGAAATGCGAACATAAAAACTCCGTAAAAATATTGAGTATTTAAATCATTCAATCAATTATGTAAAAAATGCTCAGAATATTAAATCAATTGAATTTAACAGTCGATTAAATACACTATAATTAATGATCAAAACGACTTCAAGTCTTAAAAATGGTATTGAATTGTATTATTTGTCAGTAATTAAATCAATGTTTACTCTAATCTTATAACTAAATAAAGTGTTAAATGATATAAATTTAAATTTAAACAGAATTCACTCAATTATGAAATACAACAGTTTTTAACAAAAGGCTAAAAATTATTTAAATCAAGAGTTAATCTAATAATATATTTGTCTAATAATTAATTATAAAATATAATCAAAATTTATGAATAATTCAGTTAAGAAAAGGACTGGAAGTTATTCAGTCTGATTGCAAATTTAAAGTATTTCATATTAATCAAGCAATAAATTAGTTCAAGAGGTCGTCGTAACTGATTTCCATTCAATATTTGAGTGATTTTCAGACCTAAACAAAAGTAAACCCTATTTTTAGCTCTAAATTAAGGGATCTATTAAACTAAGAAATTAAAAGCAAACGTATAATAAAAGCCATAATAATAGCAATATTTAAATTGAAATGTTTGCCAATTGTGTGATCAAACACTTAAAACCCAACTAATCATAAGTTAAACCATAATTCTTTTGAATGCAGTGCTAAACAAACACTAATGACTACGAAAATGCATTTATCGTTTGAGATCTTAATTAAAAAAGAGTTGGAGTCTATGAGAAACGCGAATAAACAAACGAAATACCAAAACAGCTATAAATTAGATTTTACTTTACAATCAAATGACTGAAAATAACTATTTTTTATACATTAAAACTTTAAAAGTCTGTTAAATGAAAAACTCCTTTAAATAACTTTTAGAGGATTTCAACTTTTTTTATAAATGCATTTCAATTAGAAATAAAAAATGAAGAAAAGACTCAAATGAATGACTAAAATAATAAAAATGATTTAAAGGACTTAAAGGAGTGTCCAAATAATATGAAAACTAATGATCGAAATGAAAATTGTGGCAAATATTAAATTATTTTTCTTCGTTTTGTCACAAAAAACAAAACTATCAAATATTTCATATAAGACAGAGATAA
>LBFM01009268.1:0-10948 GCA_000988765.1 Achipteria coleoptrata | reverse complement strand
CAAATATTATTTAGACTCAAAATAAATTCAATTTCAAAATAAAAAGCGCCACAAATAGAGTCTAATAATTGTTTATTTTGCAGAAAAAGAGTACAAATATTTAAATTATTTTTATTACTTAGTATTTGAAATCATTAAATATCTTCAGTTCTTATCATAAGAAGTGAGAAGTAATCACTTCTCATAAGAAAAAGACTAAAACATTGAATTTTTATTCTGTTTTAATATTTGTCACATAATTTGAGTAAATAATGCAAGATTACTGCCAAATAATGCAAGATTACTGCCAAATATGGATAACATCTTTTAATTGAAATTTTTAAACCAAAAATATTTATCATTTGTTAAACACTTAAATGTTTATCAAATGAAAGCAATTAAAAACTTGTATTCAGTTTAACAAAACGAGTGAAATGTTTGTGAAATTTATTTTCAACTAATAGTTAAGAATTTTAATTAAAATAATTTTATTCAAAGTTTAATCTTTATTTGATATTTTTCTCTTATTTCAAAGCTCTTTAAATATTTACATTTTTATTCAATTTTCGCGACTTATCTAAAAATATAACTCCTTTTTGTTAAATTGAATAAACAAATAAAACTAAAATTGTTTTGAATTTGATGTGAAAATTGATTTTATTTATAAATTACTTATTCCTGATCTTATATTTTAGTTTTATTTCAGTCTCCAATCATTTGCTTATATTTTTTTCTTTTATCCTAATTTTACTCCTTTTGTCGGAGATATTACTTAAATGATATTCCAATCCTTTGATATCTTTATTAAACTCTTTGATAACAATTTTAATCTTTTTTATTAAAAAAAATAAATACCATTGAGTTTTGTGTTAAATCTAATTAATTATCGCTAAAAATGATGAATAGTTTCAAAAAGGTTTGCTTAAAATTATTGTATTAGAAATGACTTTTGGTTTTGTTATTCTTTTGATTCATTAATTGTATTAAAAAAATTTGTTTGGAGTAAAGCCTTAGTATGTAATTAATTTTGTATTTTTCGTTTCCTTATCCCAATTATTATAAATTTATAAAATCACAATTATATCACAAATATAAAAACTTTATCAAAATCTTAGGTTTTTTTCTTTTTCAAACTAATGTGCTCTAAATTAATGAGTGTAGCTAGTACAGTTGAGTGTAGCTAGTACAGTTGAGTGTAGCTAGTACAGTTGAGTGTAGCTAGTACAGTTGAGTTAAGCTAGTACAATTAGCACAACTACTATAGCCAGTGAGCTAGTTCCTCACTTTGTATTCCATGTTTTGGTTAAAATATAGTGTTCTGTGAAGTGGTGTGTTCTGTATTGTAAGTTATAGTCAATTAACAATAGAAGAGCCAATTCTATAATAGTCTGTAACTTTAGAATTAAGTTGAGTTATGTTAGGCCTCGCTTTACATGCCTTACAAACAGTGAGCCCTGTTTTGAGTGCTCAGCCATCGCCAAAATAATTGGCAAAAGAGAGGCACAAAAGTTGTTCAGACCTTTGCAAAGTAGAGAGGGAAAGGGAAAGAGAGTTAGGAGAGAGAGAGAGAGAGTTCATCATTTCTAAGAGTTTCATTGAAATAGCAACGGGCGGTCCTCTCAAGCATTTGATGTCAGTTTAAGAGAAAGGTTCAAAAAGATATATGAAGAGCCTGTTTAAGACGTTAGGGCTTACAACTGAGTGTTACCTCAGGCAAAATACCTAGACCTAGACCTCGTATCACTGTATTTGGCCGGTCTTCCATTTGTTTGCCTTCTATTTTATAACCAGTTCTTAAACATTCGTTAAAAGAAGTCTTCAATAGTTTTGAAGATATTTTTAATTATAAAACCGATAATTAAAATAATTGGGAATTCGATCATATTTTCTGTATATAAGACTCAAACTTAACAGATGTCTAACAAATTCCAAATGCTTTTCATTTGGCTTTCAATTTGCATATATATATATATCATAATAAAATCCATCAGTTATTTATTGGACCATTAAATTAAAACAAGGGAAGTAGAGGTTAGGGTTGTGGCAAAATACTCTCAAATATTCTCTCCCTTTAATTTTATTTGAAATTTTAATTGTTTGTTTTTGGTATAATCAAAAACAAAATTGAAAATTATAAGATAATTCAAGAATAGAATAATCCGAAACATTTATTTATAGAATATCAAAATATAATATAATTTAAGTTTTAAGAAATTAATCTTTGAATTAAATTTTATGCACACTTTTTGAGGCATTATTTTTAATGCTTTTAATTTTAATTGTTTTTATTAAAAATTAATTAAAATCCTTGAAATCGAAATAAATTTAAACTATTATTTATATAAATTTGTAGACAATCTGGAGTCGAGTGCAGCCATCGATGAGTCTTCGATCTCCACATGGGATATACCCCTTGATGTGCCTCAAAACGTGAGCCTGGAATCTGCCAGCGCTACCAGTGTTATAATTCGATGGGAACCGCCCTCAAGAGATATGTCTAATAATATTATCGGTTATAAAATAAAATATAAAATTAAAGGCAATAAAAAAGTGGAGTCCATAACCACAGATGGAAACAGACGTTTATATGAAGTGACTAATTTAGAAAAAGGAGTCACATATAATGTGAAGATATCTGCCCTTTCTGTCAATGGCAGCGGACCGGCAACTGAATGGATGACTGTCGAGACTTTTCCAAATGATTTGGACGAGACATCAGTTCCCGATAAACCGGATAAATTGAGAGCCAAACCTAATGCTAATGCAATATATGTGAGTTGGGCGCCACCTAAAAATCAGAATATTATGATTCGTGGCTATACTATCGGATGGGGGGTTGGCTTTCCTGATGTCTACACTAAAGTTTTGGATGGAAAGCAGAGGTCGTTCACAATCGATAACTTACTGTCCTCTTCAGAATACGTAATTAGTTTGAGAGCATTCAATCAGGTGGGAGACGGACAGCCTATTTATGAAACCGTAAAAACGTTAATAGAGTCGACCCCCGAACCCCAAATGCCAATGTTGCCACCCGTTGGACTCAAAGCTATAGTACTGTCCTCCACGACAATAATTCTTTACTGGACAGACACTACACTTCCTCGGAATCAGTTGATTACAGATAATAGGCGTTATTTGGTTCGATACACGAGTAATATTCACTCAAATAACCCAAAGTATAGATACTTCAACACAACTGACTTGAATAGTATGATCGATGACTTAAAGCCTAACACTCAGTACGAGTTTGCGGTCAAAGTTGTTAAAAATCGTCGCGAAAGCACTTGGAGTATGAGTGTCCTCAACACTACTCAGGAAGCAGCTCCTTCTTCTCCGCCAAGAGATTTAACAGTAGTTCCAGCTATTAATGACGACCCAACTGTCATTAACCTTCATTGGCAGCCACCCAAACAACCAAATGGACAGATCACTGGTTATGTCATATTCTATACCACAGATAATAGTCAACGAGACAGGGATTGGGTCGTAGAAGGAGTTATCGGTGACAAAATGACTACAGTATTAAAGGGACTCTTACCGGACTCGACTTACTTTTTCAAAATCCAGGCCCGAAATAATAAAGGCTACGGACCTCTATCTGCAGAAGTGTCGTTCAAAACATTACAGGGTATGCATTGAAAGCATTCCATTCGTTATTTGATTTAATATTAGAAATAAATTTAAGTTCACATAAAAAGCATGACTTAATTTTGAGCACTTTTTACATGTTTTTTGCATGTTTTGTATCGTTTTTGGGTTGTCTACAGCTTTGCCCGATTCTCACGGACTTAAATATAACGGTATGTTTTGTATGACTATTAAATCACTCTTTTATTTAATTAGTATTTTGTTATACAATATTCCGAATTAGATCTGCGATATAGACTAGGATTGGCACTGAAAGGCCACTCACTAAACATAACAATCAATTTTAATATAAATATAATATTTAGAAACATATAATAAGTATATAATTATAGCGAATGAAAGCAAGCAATTATTGCTAGAAAATGTTTTTTCGCTTTTAAATAGGAGTGATCTCTAAAATTGTTTTCTAATAAATCAAACGATTATAGGACTATAACTTGTTTTATGTGAGCCCTTTCAGTGAATCAGTTAATAACTTATAACATATTTTTTATTTAAAAAATGAATGTCTTTCCCGACAGACGGACGTAATATATCTACGAATACTCTTTACATAATAATTGCGGTCATATCAGGCATTTCAGTATTGCTTCTGATAGTTGTGGGCACTTTGCTCTGTCGCTCTCGAAATAGTTCTGGAGTTATGGGCGCAATGCGTAAACCCAAGGGATATATGGCTGCAGCCACCAGTCCTGTGGGCAAAGGAACTGCCACTAAAACAAAAAATGGTAGAGAACTGAAACCACCGGATCTGTGGATCCATCACAACGAACAGCTCGAACTTAAAGCTATTGACAAAAATCTTACGAACGATTCAATGACTGTGACTCCAATTCAAAGGAATTCACAGGAAATGGATTGCGATGTAATCGAAAAGACTAAAAAGACGTCCACTTATAGCGACTCACTCTATGATGACATAAATAAAGACATTAAGAAGAGTTCGTCGCCCTCTGAGACTAACTTAACGATAGTGAGCGGGACGTCAACTGCTCGGAGAGGTGTTCGGGCAAAACCAATAATGATTCCGGTCGAACAAACGCCTGCCTCTAACGGTCCCATTTGTTTGGAGCCGTCCACTGGATTGTCGCGACCGCTGTACCCGCGAACTCAATTTAATATTCCGCGCGCACACGTCACTCTTGACTCACTCGATACCAGTGTTGTCAATACAGGTCATCATTTACATCATTTGTATGATCCGGTGGCCTCCCCTTCACTTCATATGGGATTGAATTCGAGTTCAGTGACGAGTAGTCTACAAATGCCTTCAATGGCAGCAAACGGTCCATTAACTACAGTCACTCCAAATGCCAACACTAGTCCTGCAGTCAATTATAGTTTAGGTAAACGACCCGACCATCCATTGAAGAGCTTCAGTGTTCCGGCCCCACCACCGGTACCGCCTTTGAATAGTCTATCGTCTCATAACTGTATGTCTAATAATTAGAGACAATTCCGTTTATAACGAAGGAGTCGGTACCCCCGAAACCGCTCGTTATATTCGAAAACAGCTAATAAATGGTTAACCAAATTGTTTGACTACCGATCCGAGACCTCAAACATTATAAACGGAATTCTCTGTATTTCATAATTTTTTCAAATCAATAAGAATTGTGTTTTTATTAGTGGTCAGACCTCAGCAGATATCAAGTCCTAATAAAAAGATGGCTTTAAATGGGATCAACCCTTCATCTCATAAGTCAATTAATGCGGTCACTCCTACCAGAGATTCATTAAGAAAAGAATTAACTGTAAGACAATTATTAATATTTTTGGTTAAATATTTGGTTAATTAAAGCAAATATTTGTATATTTTTAGTCTTCTTATAGTACAGAAGAACTGAATCAAGAAATGGCGAATTTAGAGGGACTCATGAAAGACTTGAACGCCATTACAGCCAAAGAGTTTGAGTGCTGACCACATTACTGACTGCACTGTTTTCACTCGAATTTGCGCTCAATTTTCATCTATAAGTATATTCAGGTCACAAATCAATTGTATTTAAATAAATCATTCAATGATTTGATTCTAATTATTCGAATCTCATAATAATTGTCATAAAATTTGTTTTTTCCAATTATTTTGTAAATTTTTATAGATTTTTATACATTAATTTAATTTTTGACATTTGTTTTGGAAAAAAGTATATAAAATCTTATATTAAGTCAAAAATAGTGCACAAAAAATATTCTAATTTATATAAACATCTATTTTAACAATAATTGGTTTTAAGACAATTTGACTTTTTTAGGGACAAACAAATTATTCTTTGATTTTCATTTTGATTATAATTTAGAGTTTATTAGATTTTTATGTCAAAAATAATGAAATTTTCATTAAATTATTGATTTTATGTATAATGAGATTCCTATCGGTTTAATTGTCTTTGAGATAACCACTGATTGTTATAATGGATATTATTTATTGTAAAAATGAATTATTGCTAACAATTAGTGCCAATTCGTGTAATTTTAGTGTCAGAACCGTTGAATCGCTACTCGAATCTCAAATTATATAAAACATTCGTAATTAACGTATTATTTATTGTATATTAAAACAAAATTAATGTCATATTTGTTAAATGTCTTGGAATATGACTTATATATTGTTTTTGTAATCATTTGTGCGATTCGTTGTCTATATTTATCCTCGAATTATATTACTATTTATTACTTCATTTCTACTTAAATCACAAAAAATCATTAAAATAATAATTTCTATAACTTTTATAAACTTAAATCTAAACTTTTTGTATATAATTTGCTTCAAATAAAGCAAAGAATTTCAAATAGAAATCATTTTTCAATCACTAAATCATAAATTGGTATAAATTTTGTATTTTTAAATCTATAGATATTATATCTAATGTGAGGTCTGACACAAAACCCATCAATATTTTGATAACTTAAGTCTTAAGTATTAAAATTTCAATTGTAATCTATTAAACTTTTATCGAAACAGTATTTAAGCAAATCTAAGCAAATAAATAAAAAGCTGAGAATACATATTAATGGCTCAAAGTTTGAACTCAAACTACAGTTTAAGTTAAGTCAGTCTCTAATAAACCACAAAAACTGTTTCCTCCAAAAGAATTAACTGAGAAATGGATTAAACGCATAGAATTCAAACAAAATATCATTTTAAAGGAATTAAACTTAATTTACTTAAAGTTTAATAAATTATTAATTCAAATAAAAGATTTATATACAGTCTAACCCCCAGAAAGGTCATTTAATTTAATGCACAAGAAATGAGCCTATTTAGAATTTTGCTTGAGAATTATAAAAATGCAATTCTAAAAATAATCAAGTCTAAATGAAGTAAAATTTTGTGAAAAGCTTGATAGCATTTTCTTGTTACTTTTAAATTTTTCTTTTAATGAGAAGCAAAGGAAAATGTTATTGGTGCTCCTCATTTTCTCCTCATGAGAAGTCGCCTATTCAGAGCTCACTTAACATAACAGATCCCATAAGAGAGTTGAGTGCACTAATATTTTGACTTTTATTGAGAAATTGAAATATTGAGTGCCAATTGTGAGGTTACACTGTATATATGTATATATTTGTCTGATGTGTTGCCATCTGTGAGTCTAATATTTATAAGATTTATGTAAAAAATGTTGAATTGTCTGCCATTTTCTTCCTTTTCTGGTCTTCATATGAAGGCAATCGACACGTGTTTTAATTCAATTCATTTCTCTTCAATAAAATGGTAATCAATTTATTTAATTTCGATTATATTTTAGATTTTTATTTAAATATTTTGTTTGCTTTAAATACTTTTCTAATGATTTACTCTTAAATTATAATTAAAAACTAAATTAATTGAGTTTTAGTTTTTTGGTTTCAATTTTTCAAATTTAAAACTTTAAAAATATTGAATGAATTTCTTAAACAAATGTTTTTAATAGACGACAGCCGCGTATCGGCCGTTAGTTAGTGTATACACCGACCAAAATGAGAGTTCAGGCGTTTCGGTGAAACTTCCGGCAGTATTTCGAGCGCCCATTCGTACGGATGTCGTGAACTTTGTCCACACAAACATAAGGAAGAATAAACGCCAACCCTATGCCGTCTCCCGTGAAGCCGGTATTCACTGTTTTCTATACATATATAATGATATATCTAATGATGACCTGTGCTTTTGGTCCGTGTTTATGACCGAATACTCTTCGGCTATGATTTCATTCAAAAGCTCTGATTTTAAATTAATTTTTTGTTTTATTTTAAAATATATTTTAATAATATTTTGTATTTATTATTAAAATCTGAAATAATTATTTAAAAGGACATCAAACAAGTGCTGAGTCGTGGGGAACCGGTCGTGCTGTGGCGCGTATTCCTCGAGTACGTGGTGGGGGTACCCATCGCTCAGGTCAGGGAGCGTTTGGTAATATGTGTCGCGGCGGACGTATGTTTGCACCGATCAGAACGTGGAGACGTTGGCATCGAAAGGTGAATAGAAATCAGCGCAGGTATGCTATTGTCTCTGCCATCGCTGCTTCTGGAGTTCCCTCTGTTGTTATGAGTAAAGGTTTGTATTCTTTTTTATGCTTAGATTTTGAAATCAATTTAATAATTTAATTGGTTTTCAGGACATCTGATCCAAGAGGTGCCCGAATTTCCATTAGTGGTCTCCGATAAGATCCAAGAATACAACCGAACCAAACAAGCGGTTCAGTTCTTGAGGAAAATCAAAGCCTGGAATGACATCGAAAAGGTTTATAAATCGAAACGATTCAGAGCCGGAAAGGGAAAGATGAGAGACAGACGACGAGTTCAAAGACTCGGACCCGTCGTTGTCTACGCTAATGACTCTGGACTAACAAAAGCCTTTCGCAATATTCCTGGTATTCAATAGTTATTTTAGTTTTGCTTTGAATAAACAATGATTTAAATATTAAGGAATTGAGACAATTAATGTCGAAAAATTGAATTTATTACGTTTGGCTCCGGGAGGACACGTCGGACGGTTCATCATTTGGACTGAGAGTGCGTTTCGAAAATTGGACGAATTGTACGGAACGTGGAAACAGGAGTCCAAACTCAAACGACACTATAAGTGAGTGCACACAACACTTGTGTTTATACTGACTTAAGTGATGACCACTGCTTTTGGTCCGTGTTTATGACCCAATATATCTTCGGATCTGATCTCATCTAAAAGCTCTGATTTTAAGTCATAATTATTTTGAGATATTTCTAATCGAAAAACATTTGTCACAAATATATTATTCTTTTGTTGATAGTCTTCCGCAGCCAAAGATGGCGAACACAGACCTCTCACGTATTCTGAAGAGCGATGAAATCCAAAAGGCTTTGAGACCCAGAAAGTGAGTCTATATCTTATCATTAAAGTCTTTACCACTACTGATGATAAACACTGGGCTATGAGTTGTTATGATTTGTGATTTTGTTTTAATTTCTGATAATTTGATTCGTTTATAAAAAGTTTATTTTAATTTCAATTCTTAACTAATTTTTGATTTGAACTCATTTTAGGACTACAATCAATCGACGAACTGTTAAGAGAAACCCATTGAAGAACCCATTGGTTATGCGTAAACTCAATCCCTATTCAGCGGTACTCAAAAAGTACTCTCGACTTAATAATGAGCGCCGAAGAGCTGCGCGACAGCTCCTCAACAAAAGACGCGGTGGAGAGAAAGTAGAGCCTAAGGCCGTGCAAAAAGCGGCGCTCACTCTCGGCATTAAAGTTAGAAAATATAAGGACTATAAAACCGAAATACAGAAAAAGAAGGCAACACTGAAATCGATTCGCGATAAAGTGGTCGAAATTCGGGAGAAAAAGGCGTCCAAAACTAAAAAGTGATTTAAATTCGTATAATTGTATGAAAACTAAATTGAATTTTGAATAAAATCTTTTTGAATGAATGAAATAGTTTTGAAAATATTTGTATTGATTTCCGTATAAATTAAAACATTTTATTAGATTTAATTTAAAATAACAGTAAATATATTATTCTTATATTTGTTTGAAATAATAGAAATGATTTTAATCTCAAATATTTCAATGTTCTGCTGATATGGAAAGCCTTTTGTTTGAGATTATGTCATGGCTTTAATGTCAGACCAAATGTTTTGATCGAAACAAATGAAAGCAAAGCCTAAAATAAGGGGATAAGAGTTCTCACAATTCAAAGATCTCGTCCTGAGTTTTCTCGAGACGTTTGAGAGAAGACTTGACTTTTCTTTTATGAGTCATCATAACTAATGGCTGCGGAAAATCGCTTTGAGTTTGTCTTTGGCTCACAGACGAAGAGTTGGATGAATGTGGCCGACAAGTACTGCTATTATGTCGCCGAAGGCCTGAACGTTGAGCCGAATGGTTGAGTCGGAAGAGGTCGTCATCCGAATGCGTTCCACTCAACCGGTTTTGTTGCATAACTTTCACTTTGTCTTTGGATTTGGCGATCGAACTGTCGATCCGAATGAGAAAATCGGCGGCGCTTTCGTCCGTATCTTCATTGGTATCATAACTGTCCAAATGATTGGACTGTCCATCACTTGACACAAATAGTTTAAATCCATTTTTTGTTTTTGATTCGTTTGAATGCATTTGATTTGAATTAAATCCATGAGAAGACTGTTTGCTATCTTTGTTGTCATCCAAAGAGATTTCATGGATATCGACGCTCTCAAGACTCGAGTGGTTCGCAGTTACCGATGAATGCGAGCCATTGTTTAGCTCTGACTCTTTAGGACTAGTCGTTTGCGAACTGGTATTACTAGAACTGGAATAAAGTGGTGATTCTATTGTCGTTTCTGACATCAACACTGGAATTGTGATTATAGTTCTCGATCTCAACGACAGGTTATCACTGGACCACAAATTGTTGGCTCTTTTTATTTGTTCCATCTTTTAGTTCAATACATTAATTATCAAACATTTAATTCAAACAAATAAGAGATAATAATCAGACTCACCGTTACTTCATATCTGAGGGCCAACCCCTGCAATGTGTCAGTCGGTTGAACCAAATGAGTGATGTATTTATATTTGTTTATAGATTTGTGGTCATTACCAGTACTGCCATACTTTACGTGATATCGCATCGAGTTCTTAAGCGATTCAGTTTCAGATCCTCCAAGACTTTGATCAATAATAAGAGGCGAATGTAAAGAGTCAGACATTTGTCAGATTTAAACATAAAATTATTCTTAAATTTATTAAAATCAATTGATCCCAATTGTGACACACTTTAAAGTTTAAATGAAAGACCAACTCATACTCTATTTATTCATTAATAGTAATAATAATTATAATTATAATAATATTAGTAATCAATTACTTATC
>LBFM01009253.1:3992-14614 GCA_000988765.1 Achipteria coleoptrata | reverse complement strand
GGATTGGGAAAGGAAAGGGAGTCAATGTCGCGGGAGTCGGTCGGGAAAGGGAGTGGATTTTCTTAACATTTGGGAGACTACTCTGAACAGATGACTTCCAAAGAATCCTCTCATTAGGCATTAAATATAATGCACAGAATGCAAGGATAGCAACCCTCTCTCCCTTTCCTCTGTTATCCCAATTTGTCTTTTGATAGAATAAAAATTCAATAAATTAACCGAAAATTAATTTTAACGTCATTTTAATTGATTCAAATCAACGATATATTTAGTCTATAATTAATATAATAATTGAATAATACTTTAAAATGCTTTACAATTGCCTTAAAGTTTATTATAATACAAAATTTGGGTAAAATCTGATCGCTTTTACAATAAAAACAAATAAAATATTTCAGCGAAATATATAATAATTGATATCACGATTAAAATATACGATAATTTAAAAATCGTTTCCTGAAATCACAGAGTCTTTCAAATGATTCTCTTTCTTATAAACAAAATTTATATTAAATATTATATAATAATTGAGTGCATAAAACAGAGTCGTGCAAAGAGGGGGCCCACCAATTGGCTACCTCTGCAAAATAGATTCAATTGTTATATAATTAGGCTATAATTCAAATATGTTTGTGTTAACCATTGAAAGACCCCCTTAAAAGTTGAAACTTTGCACATCTCTGGTAATAGATATACTGAAAGTACACTCATGTTGTGACAAATCAGTCGACTCCACCAAAAGATTCTGACCCTTCGATCGCTTGAATTAATTTTTCTCTTAATTCCTGATAACTCTCATACGCGGGTAAATCCAATCGATTAAAACTATAATTCAATTATATTTTATTTATTTCAAAACCACAACAATAATCAATACCAGGTGTGAGAACGCGGCAAATTGAGAGGAGTTCCCCATTTTTCAATTGTGAACAGTTGTGGGCCATTACTTCCATAGAGTTCTTTGAAGCCATTCATGGGAACGCGTGAGGTTCCGGTCACGAACTGTAGTAAACGGGAACGCATTTCATTGTTAAACGATAGGACGACCTGAAAGAGAAATAAATTTAATAAAATGTCAAATGAAATGAAAAATGGAAATACCCTCCAAAACCATTGGATAACAATATGGTTCGGATGATAACTTCCTTTGTAGACAGTATTCTGTTTCCAGTCCTTGACGTCAACGTTTCCGATACCACACATTAATAGTTCCAATTCGTGTTCGTCGAACACTTTTATTAAACTTAAAGGAATCAATTCATTGAATCCTTCGAGAAATGCGTCCATTTGTGGTAATATACGCGAAACGAAACGCCACTGAATTACCAAACTATCGATTAAACAGATTTTGTTTTTTAAAAAATCAAAACTAATTATAATTAAAAACAGACTCAATATATTCGAGTTTGTTTTCCTGAGTCACAGGAATGTGGGCGCCCTTAGGCTTGAGTTCTCTCTGTTCTATTTGACCGAATAAATCTTCATCGATGGAGAACCAGAGGTCGAGCTCTGAGGGATCGTTTTCCATAATCCATTTGAGAGAATTAAAGTATTCTGTGTCGACGCTCTCCATATCTTTCAATTGAATGCCCTTTTCTAACATCATTTTATAAAAGGGACGAATGAAAAACGCCTCCAAAAGTTTACCTAAAATTTTAATTTAAATAAAATAAATATTTATTTAAAAAACAGATCAAACCGTGAAATATAGCCATTCCAGCGACGCGTCCGATAAACTTGAAATAAGACAAGTGCTCTTCATTACACATTCCTGAGAATGGATTGATTTGGAGGGTATAGTTGTCTGCAGCCGAATATTCAAAGAGACCATAATATGGATTAAACATTTCTTTGGACAATAAGTAGAACCACTCTCGAGAGGCGCCCCCATAATCGAGTACTTCTTCGTTGTCGAATTCGAGCCACAGTTTTGTTTTAAGTAACTCAACGCGACTCACACCAGATATGGCGCGATAGGAGTCTTCAAATATATTATTTCTGCTAACTTTGATCTCGAATTTGTTTGGCACGTTTGAGGGTCGGGGCAGACGCAGCTGAAGGTACTCATATTTACGCTTATAATCACGAGAATATGGAACCGCTGGACCCGCGATATTCGGGTTATTGATTCGCGGGTCATCCCATTGAGTCACTCTATTGTCTGTTTGATTAAAATCAATGAAATAATCGTTTATTTGAGAAAAGTATTCGATTTATACTGTGATCGATGAAGAATATACGTCCGTCGGTGTGAACCCTCTCTTCCCAACCGTCTGGAAGTGGTCCCAAATCGTCAACGGTATTGAATTTTGGTCGATTGGGAACACTGGTCTGATTTGGTGCAGGACTAGCCTTTCCTGTTCTGGGATCGATCCAAGTGGTAGTCTTTGTATTGTGATCGATGAAGAATATCCGGCCATTCGGTGCCACTTGAAGTGACCAACCATTGGGCAGACCATCATTTGAATGATTAACAGAAGACGTTCTCGAAATACTACCATTATTTGAATCATTCGATGGACCGGCGGGTATGGGCGGTGTTACCGGCTATTTGAGGGAAAGGTATCTCAACGTTATTCTTGAAAGAAATTTCAGTAAATATAAGCGAAAAAATAGGATCTGTTTTGAAAGAAACGGTTAAAATATTGAAGCGATTGGAGCTCTAAATAGCAAACAATATATTAAATTAAGACACGACTCATATCTAAGAAATGATTTGCAAAATACTGAGAAATAGCTGTAAAATCAATGAAAAAGTGTTTTCGACTTTTAATTGTAATATATTTAAAAAATTGATTTTAAGATAATATAGAGTCGAAACACTTTATCATTGGAGGCGTAAATAAATTCTCAGAACCTCTGAGTGACGACGAGTTGTGGTCAGTGAGGGATTTAAACGGATAGCCGAGAGTGCCGTTCGTTGAGATTCTAATAACTTCAGGCATTAATTGAATAATAAATCAAAATAAAAATATTTTAAAAATGAATTCAAACAAAATTTTGATTATAATTTGAATAAAACAAAAATGAGTGAAATCTTTACTTCATTTGACTCTTCACTAATCCTTGAATTCTGTTCTCCATTTTGATCAACGCTTATATGAACTCTACGTCTAAATTCTTGGGCCGAATCTAAACTTCGTTGATGTGAGTGATCGTCATTAATACTCTCAGTACTGATATTTTAAAACAAATTCAATTAGAATAGACTAAAGAGAGAGGAAAGTCATTGTTTTACTCCGTCGGTCGATCCCATTGCGTAGTCCGCGCGATGTGGTTAACAAAATATGTTCGTCCGTTTGCGTCCTGTCGTTCCTCCCAACCAGAAGGCAAAGGAGCGGACGAGGAATTAGAAGAAGGATTGTGATTAACAATGGGTTGGGCTGCCTGTTCTTCACTGCCATTCTCGACGTCAACCACTTCCCAACCGGGCTTTAAGTTAACGAAATTTGTTTAATTAAAGTAATTAAATCAATCCATGTTTGAGATATACTTCATTTTCTTGAATAGATTGGGTCTCTTCCTCTTCACTGGGAGTGATGTATGCGTGATATAGCTGTAAATGACCCTTCACTTTAGACCGGGCACTAAATTGATATATTAATCGTTAGAATTGGTATATATAGACAATAGTATAATGAGGTATACCTTCGTGGACGCAGGATATAGTACTTTTGAGATATCAGACGACCGGGTCTTTCAGCCGGAATGTTATGGAGAGGGAGTTCAACCATTCCAAGAAAGTCGTCGCGAGTCAAACGGTTTTCATCAAAAACTTCTAATAAAAGTCTGTGATTATTTGGGTTTACTCGGAATATGAACTCTTCCTCCCATTTAGGGTTAAGGGTCTGAAATAAATTTAAACATTTAGAACACAATTATAATAAATTGAAAAAAATAAATACTTTTTTCTTAGTTTTGGTATAAACGGAGTCAATCACTGATTCGTCTGCATTTCGGATCAAATCTATGCGAACGTATGGATCGCTGGCACCAAATATATCTTTCTTTGCTAAATTGTGTCCAGCAAACACTTTTAAACGTAACAGACGTATATTTGATGCGTCCTTTCATTTCATATATAGTATTTAATTAATATTTATTTATATATATTTTTTAATTTGTTTCTCACATCGAGTCATATAAATAATCTGAAAATCTATTAAATCTTTTTTGTCATAAAATTAAAGTACTTCTTATCAAATGAGTATCAGTTGTATAATAAAGTGTTTAAACTAATTGATTGAAATTTTAGACTAAATTAATGTCAATTAATGCCAATAAATAAATCTTTGGGTTTAAACAAAACAAAAAATACTATTAATTGAATTATATTTGCGTTAAGAATATCTAAATTATATAACCTATAGTTTAGTGATTATTGGTCTCAATTTAGAAACAATATTTGAGTAAAGCCTTACATAACTACTATTTGTTTATTATTTTTTGGTAAACTTAAGAAAATATAATTAATTCAAAGGAAAAATGGCTTAAAATGATTACACTATTCATTAGTAATATTTGTTTAGACTTCAGATATTGTTTTTTAAAATTAATTGATTCCCCATTTTTTATCACATTTTTACTCTAAAATACTAAATATATTTTAATTATTTTAATTAATAACTCAAATAAAATATAAAAGTATTTGAAAACTCAATTGAATTAATCCTTGAAAATGATTAATAGTTTTAAATTAATTTTTATGTTTAAAATGTGAGACATTTATATTGAAATTGAAGTGAAGTTGATTTTAATTAATTAAAAAATTATTTTATACTTAAATTGAATAAAAAGTGAAAAAATAGATTTAAACCTCAAGAGTAGCCGAATCCGTGCTTTGAGTCCAACCATAAACTCTTTCGTTTGCCATCAAATAATTTGAATGATTAATCATAAATCAGATGACATTCAATTAAAATTGATTTTTAAATAACAATCAAAACGTATAATAGATATAAAAATATCTTTAGTTAGAGTCAAATAAATTGGTGTTAAAATATTTCACAATTGATAGCGTAATACATAATTAAATGCTGTGTTTATTATGTTTACTATTGTTTACAATTTATTCCATCTCTTACTTCATCCAAAGAAATATCAACTATTCATAAACACTATTACAATATTTCAATACCTGACAAAATCCAGACAAAATGTCTCTCAACACAGTTTTATTTAGTATTAATATTAAGTTCAAATTAAATATAAAATGGTTAGAGTAGGTTAACATACAATTGCAATCACTCCAATCAATTCAATTATTTATATTTATATTTAATTGTTGTTATATTATTTGTGTTATTAAAATAGTGAACACCGTTGATAAGGATGAAGATTTAGGCTAAATCTTCAGAAGACCCTAAAATTTAGGCTAAATCTTCAACTTTTAGGCTAAATCTTCAAAAATGACTAAATCTTCAATTATAACGAGTATTTGAATCAAACTTAGTTAACATTAAAAAATCATTAGTTAAGTTAAGTTAAGTATTGGAATTTTAAACAACTATTTAATCCTTAAAATAGATTTAATAAAAGTTAAATTTCTAGAAATTGGTTATAATTTTATAAAATTTACTCAAAATTGGTGAATTTGAATCAAAATATACTAATAAAATAGATGGGTTACATCTTGAACATTTAGTTTCAGACTAAAAGTTCAAATCGATACTAAATTTTAAACTAAAAGTTGTGAACTTTTCACGACTGCCATCACTAGTGTTGAGATAATCACTCAATTAAATCATTGTCAACACTCTTAGACTAATAAACGAATATTTATTTTAAACAAAAATTAGAGAAAACTTTTTTTAAAAACTATTATTCGGTAATTATAAGGAGAGTAATATATATTTTAAGGAATGCTCACAATTATGACGAATATTGTCATTAAATTAAATTAATTAAACAAATCTTTTGTCAAAATATAGAAATTATTATTTAATTTTTATGAGAATTGAAAAAATTGATTATTAAATATAGAAATTATTTTTGAATAAAATGTAAATTAAATGGAAGTGTTTTAATGGTATGAGTGATATAAGGAGTGGTGAAATCATTCTCTCATTTCTCCGTCTTCTTCTTCGTCGTCAACACCTCTAATGTAGAGAACATTATTACATCTGATGAGTACTTCCCCTAAATTGCCGGTACAGTTGCCGTCAATGTATTCTTCAGTGTTAGCCAATTGTAGGTTCATATATGCGTCCACTGAAATCAAATATCCCTTATATTCCATTCCCCACTTAAGCTTCACTAACACAGCCTTTCCCGTCAATCCGTTGAGGAAAGGTTTAGGATTCAAAGGCATAGTTCCGGCCATCGCTTATCAATTTGTGTGAAAATATAATTAAATTGAAATAAATTTGTTTAAACCGGTGATCAATAGTCAAACATTTCAGGCATTTGTTTGATTCAAAAATGCATTATTTTGTGCGAAAGTAACGCCACTTTTCGTCCGTTCCTCTCAACTTAAGTCTATCAAAAGATAGTGTTCACTGACCCACAACTTTTTGAGACCATATTTTTAAAAATTATTTTAAAAAATTAAGTTTAATGCCTGAGATTTGAATGGAGTAAACAAGTTTTTAATCAAGAAAAAAATTAAGCAAGAAAAACAATTTTTATTATGTGGTTAGTAACGATATAATAAAAATTGTGAACACAACTTATGTAATCAATTTGAGATCGGGTTGTGGTGAACACTAGTGCTATGAAAAGAAATGCAAAGTTGTGTTGCATTGAAATGCATTGAATTTGTGAGACATTTGTATGCAATGTATGCGACGAAACACACGTTTCACTTAAGCTCTATATTTTGTTTTTACAATTTTTTCTATTATTTAATTAATTTAATTAAATTAAATACTAATTACAAGAAATTTATTTGATTTAAAGTTTAAACGATTTTAGTTAAATAAAATGTCGGCCGAGAATTGGGGTAAATATTTGTTTCAATTCAATGAATAAACAACAGAAAAGACCTAATTTTTCAGACTTTGTTTACTCCATTTGTTTTTACAATATTTTTGAATATTTTGTTATCAAATATTTGTTAATTAAATATATTTACAGAAAAAGAATATAATAGTGGAGTAAAAGTGTCCAAATGGGAGGGGGAGGACAGCGACGATGACGTTAAGGACAATTGGGACGATGACGACGAACCCGAACCCACTCCAGAACCAGATTCCACACAAAAAGGGCCACAAATTAGCGCCAAAAAGAAGAACAAATTAGTGCTGAAAATCGCTGAAAAAGAACGCAAAGAAAGAGAAGAAAGGGTTAATTCAAAGCCGAAAACAACTGAAGAAGTATTGGCTGAAAAATTAGAGCGACAAAGACTTGAGGAGGAATCGGATCTTTTATTAGCTAAAGAAGCGTTCGGGGAATCAGATGGCGCTAAAACTGGTGGCTCTGGA
Source organism: Achipteria coleoptrata (assembly GCA_000988765.1). Taxonomy (NCBI): domain Eukaryota; kingdom Metazoa; phylum Arthropoda; class Arachnida; order Sarcoptiformes; family Achipteriidae; genus Achipteria; species Achipteria coleoptrata. Next base: position 7,193 of record LBFM01009253.1, on the reverse strand, counting down.
CTTGACATTAGTCTAAATACAAGAGAAGATTTCGATTCTTTCAGAAAGAGTTTAGTCGACAAACTTCTAGTTTATGACAAATCTCCGCATTTCGTCAACTTTTTGGAGAATCTCTTCAGAGAATTATGTGTTTCTATAGAATCAGACGATATTAAAAGGCTGTCCAGTAGTTTAACCGCACTTTTTAATGAAAAAGTTAAGGCACAGAAGGTATTCATTGATTTGATCTCAAATGAGTTATAAATTAAAATAATTGTTTGTATTAAAGGCCGGAACTAAAGGCAAGAAAAAAGGAAAAGGATTTTCTGTTAGAGTGGAACGAAATGACATGGAGTCGGGTCTCGCAAATGATTTGGAAGAATTCGATGACTTTCTCTAAAATTATTGATTTTAATATTAATAAACTTTATATATATATATAAATATCGCAAACATTTTGAACGTTAAATATTATTATTTGGTTATAATATACGTATTCTTACAATAAAACAATTGAATTGTAATTAAAACAATTGTTATTATCTCAAAGTAATCCGTTTCGACGTAAATCTTGGAGATAAGAACCGTTCTCTTCGCTCAGCATTTGGTGTGTTATTTGATTAAAGTTTAATTTTGAAGCGATTTTGAAACGCATTTCATAGTCATCGATATATTGAAGAAGTTTTTGAACAGATTTTTTCATTGAAATCACTTTTTCATTCGTTAAGTTTTTTTGAGACACGCATTGAATATATTTATTAACCAATTCTTCAACAAAAGAACTGCTGATATCTCTTCTGGTGCTATAGTCTGACAAATAATTGGAGTCATTATTTAAAATAAAGTGATTGAAGACAGCGCTGACCCAACTTGTGTTGTAATCATACGCTTCTGCAACAATCAGTGCCTATAAATGAAGAAATAATAATTAGAAACTAATAGTATTTATATACTATTATTATTTATTTTCAGACCTCATGAAAGTTTCGGTTGTTTTCAATGAAATTTGAGATTTGATTGTTATTCATATTAATTAATATAACATTATTTGGCAAATAATGTAATTGAAGTGCTAAAAGTCGAGCCAATTTAGCACAGGTATCGGCCCTGGAATGACAACTAGCCTTTGAATAGCTTTCGTGTGCGTCAATCAATTGATTCATAATATTCTCCATCCGTTGCTTTTGATTAATCAAATTATTGGTTAATTTGTATTTCAAATCATTGAACTGTTGTTTAGCAGACATCTCATGGTTTTCGCCAATTTCTCTGTAGAGACAGTAGCGGAGAGCCACTAATGGAAATAATTCTGTGTCTCCTTTCAAATAGTCGAGTAATGCAATCCTCAATTGTGGAGCCTTTGATTCATAAGTTAATTATTAATATAATTAAGGGATTAATCCAATAATATATACCTTTTCTATATGTTTGCTGAAAAGGAGTTCGAATTCATTGTTTTCTTTCAATAAATCAAAACAATAAGTCATTTCAGAATATCTTCCGATTCCTGTCATTAATCTTAGAATGGATTTAAAATCTCTTAATTGAATCAAATTTTGAGTTATGAATAGTCGAGCTTTTCTTAAAACGAGTGCTATTCCTTTGACATCACAGGCGAGAGAAAAGCATTCGTGAGCTTTGATATAAAGTTTAGTTAACATATAGTTATTATTTGAATCATTTAAAAGACTTTCAGATTCATTGAGAAGTTTAGCGCCTAATATAGTAGTGTTGTCGAGGAGTCGGATCAGAGATAGAAAACTGGCACTCAATTCAATCAAATTAGAAAAGGAATTGTCTCTCGAATTATCATAATCTTGGGTTGAATTCTTCAAATTGATTAAAGTCTCTTTGCATACAATCGAACCAATATTTTCATCTGAGATCTCATTTAAAGCAATCAATTGTTTAGCAAAAGTCAAGGCATCGTTTTTGGTGGTGTGCACTGATATTAAGCACCGGAGAAGTTCTAATTCATCCATTTCTGGACTCTCTATCTCTGAATAATTCTGATTTAATACCTAAATATAAATACAAAATATTATATAAATTGCTTTCACTTATAAAATAAATTAAGAAATCACTGACACATGAAATCTTATAATAGAGTAGAACTCTTTGACAGGCCTTCCGTCCGATTGTCGACAAACTACTGATACTTTCAATGAATTCAATTATTCCTTTTTGTTCTTCACTGAAATCTATAAAAACAAAAATAATTTCAATAAAATTCAACAAAACTCTGAGCGAAGACTTACGAGAACCCAATTCTATGGCCTTTATTTGTCCGATAGCTTTAGTTTTAAGCTGAACACTGAGCGGAGCCTCAGATAAATCTTTGATCAGACCTTTTGCCATATTATCGCATGTCTTTAATTAAAATACTTAATATTAAATGAAAATTAAATTAAAAAAGAGGTAAATCCCACCAAAACAATATCCAGGTCCTGATGATTATAGTTGAACATATGACTGACCTCTTGACCTTTTTCAATACAACTACTATTCAAAAGTTTTTCCATCACATAATTAATAGTTTTATGCAATTCTTCAGAAGATATATTAGAAGTGGTTATCGATTCTGAATAAGATTTGGATTTTGGATTTTTGTTAAATTTAATGAAACTAATTATGTCGGACCAGATTCGAGACCAGATCTCATTTGTTTTATAGGAATCACTTTCGATACGAATAATACATTTCCAAAGCATTGTTTCCAAAACATAACTTTCTCTTTGATTATCAAAATTTTGTGAAGCGATCAGACATTTGAATATTAAAAAACATTTGACAACAACTGATGAGACCTGAGATAAAAATTTATTCAACACTTTGAAACCAGAGTGAAGAGAGGAGTCGATAGCCATCAGATTATCCCAACATTTTTCCCAAAACTCAAATGAATCTAAATTTTGAGTCGCTCTGAGAGACCATTCATTTATAATCAAATCGTTTGTTTCGATTTCTGCAATATTAGCAAAATTTCGGGCCTCAGAGAAGTGTCCGCTTTTTTGAAGATTATATATAACTCTATTAATCACTTTAAAGTAACGCTCTTTTGTATCGTTCACTCTTCTGTTCTGGACATCAATATCTTCTGACAATATATCACAAATAGGAAGGACTATATCGGTGTCGATAACACATTGAGACAATCGATATAATTTGCGGAAGTCCTCCACTTTTACTAAATTTTTGAACAAAATATAAAACAATAAAATA
>LBFM01009132.1:35489-45598 GCA_000988765.1 Achipteria coleoptrata | reverse complement strand
TATATTACCAGCCAATGCAACATCCCGTATATCAACAGACATATCAACAGCCAATGCATCCGCCGATAGAACCAATACAACAGCCAATAGAACCCATACATAAACCAATAGAACCGATTCAATCATCACTTCAAACGCCAATCCAAGCAAATAATGATAAGATAGCCAACAAAAATGGATCCGACCTTTTGAAACAATTCGATCCATTGTTTAATTAATGTGAGACTACTTTTTACTTTAATATAATTCAATTGGAAACTGGATTCTCATAAAAGAGTACTTTATTTGAATCAAATACTTTTAACAGATTAGAAAAGAGTTACTTTGAAAAACTGGTTTCAAGACTGTCCTAATTTCAAATTTCGTTTTCACTCAATTGTTCTTTTGTTAGACATATGATAATTGACTTCAAACAGAAATGATATCAATAAACAAGTTTTAATATTTTTATCTCAATTTGTTTTTTTCTCATCTGATCTATAAAATCAACTTTTAATCGAATAAAATAAACTTAACTCGACGTAAGTTATATTAAATTAATTGCTTTTTACTTATAAATTACTATAATTTAATCTAATAATACACTCAAATAATACTTGAATTAATGTCACGGAAATCGAGTTTATCTTTAATATAAGCTTCAATTATTTTATTAATATTTTATTTTGAATAATAAAATTGAATTTTCAGTTACTTTCACCATAATAAGTCTTTTTTTATTAATCAAATAAACTTGATATTTTCAAGGTAAGTTTTGATATGAATTATCCATAAAAAAATATCCAGCAATAATTATTTATTAATTTAATGAATTTATTGTCATTTGTTCATAAGAATAATAAAAGTTTAATTTAATTTATAGGATGTACTAAATTGAAATCTAGAACATATAAGTAATTTTTTACCAAAAGAGTTTAATTTGATTTTTTGCTTATAATTATAAACCAGTCTCACTATAATCAATAGAATCCAGTAACTATTTTATAAATTGCTTTAAGTAATTATCATATAAACAGGTTTATTCCTAAAGTCCTAGAGGACAAGCCATTAATAATTAATGAATTTCAACTATCAACATTGCAAATATAAAATATTGTGCTATAATATTTTTAAGATTTCAATGTAGCCAGAAGTTGCCAGAACAGATCCCAAGAGAGGATAGAGATTTGGCTAAAAATAGCTGATTTTGCAATTTGTTAGTTCTTGGACCAATAGATTTTTTAATTTAACTTATTTAATTCCACTTTACTATAAATTAAAAATAAAAAACAATTCGGATTTTTATTTTCATGAATTTTAAGCTCTTGTCAAAAATGAATGTAAAGAAGGGTACGAAATAGACTCTATTAAATAGAGTGACATTTTTATATACATGTATTTAAATTCTGGTATAAAACAAATTTAAACATCAATTTGAGTGACGAAAGTGTGACGAAAGTATTTTGTTGTTATTATGTGTGCGTTTGCGCACAATTTGAGTGCATTTAAAGCTATGCAATATTTGAGTGAAATTTCATTTTTGTGCACTCAATGTGTACTGAAGTAGAGGTTAAACGTGTGATCGCTTTACTCTCAATTTGTCTCAAATCAGTCCATCGATAATAAGTTTTCTTTATTTTTACTCTCATTTAAACAATACTATTATTATTACTTTAATTCAATTGAAGTCATTATTATAGTATATTTTGATCTCAACCATCAAATATTACTTAAATTATTGAAAATATTGTAAAATTGTGTTTAAAGGGATCTATTTGTGAGATGTGTCCGATTGTCTTATTGGCACTGATATTATCAGTGATATTACTACTATTGGAAGTGACGGCCGCTCTTACGGTGACATTCTCTCCCTCTTCTGTTAAACAACTAAAAGAAGAGCAAACAATATCCGTATCCTTCCAACTGAACGGTTCCCTTAACTCAAGAGATTATTATGAGTTTTATATCGACGACAACTCAATTGCAGAGGTTATCGACAATAAGACTTTTTTTGTGGACAACTTAATGGAAAATCGATCGTTTGAACTGAAGGGCAAATCTTTGGGTCATTCGTGGCTTCAAGTGATCAATAAAAAGACTGACCAAAAGAGTGATAGACTGGCCATTAGTGTTGTCCGACCGATGAGTCAAATAACTAAAATATTTACGATATCTGTAGCCGTTTTGGTGAGCATTAACTATATTAATATGGGCTGTGCTCTAGACTTGGATGTTGTGGGCAGTGTCCTCAAACGCCCCATCGCTCCGACCATTGGTTTCGTCTGTCAGTACTCTTTTATGCCTTTGGTATGACTTATCAGACAATTGTCTTATTTTTTAGACTAAAATTAAATTTGAAATAATTGAAAGATCGCATACTTCGCCGGAAAACTACTCTTTGATGAATCTTATCTTCAGTTGGGATTATTCACATTCGGCTGTAGTCCCGGCGGAGGCGCCAGTAATATGTGGACAGTACTTATTGGAGGAAATCTCAATTTGAGTATAACCATGACTTTCATCAGTACTTTAGCCGCTATTTGTAAGTACTTTAATACAAATATCATTTCAAAAGGTGTCGGCTCTTAGTTCTCGATATATAATTATCAGTGACTTATTATTTTTAAAACTTAGTGAAAGTCTTTCTTAATGTTTTCCATTTTTGTTCAATTTATTGATCATGCTCATTTTTGGTCAAGTAAATATTTAGACTTTTGAGCCAAGCTTTGGACAGATCTAATCTGTAGTCATCTCAATAAATGTCATTACTCTCTATATTTAAAACCATTTGTCGTTTTAATTATTTAAAATTAGTTTAATTCAGAGGAAATCCTCTCCTCTTTCCCAACAAATATTTATTTATCAGAATTTCAATTTTGTTTCAAATCCTATTTTGAATGAGAGAGAGAGAGAGAGAGAGAGAGAGAGAGAGAGAGAGGGAGAGTAGGCGCCTTATTTCACAGGTCCCTTACTCTGGTTGACTTCAAAATAGCATGGTGTGTTACCTAGGTAGTTTGCCCTCTAAGAAACTGAGATAATAGGCCATGGCGTGTAAAGTTAGAGAATTGGGTATATATAACCAATTTGTGAATCCACTCACTATTATTCCATTCCTTTTGCACTCTATTTTTGAATGAATTTCAAAGAATTGTATTAATTTCAATGCATTTATTGTTAAATATTTTGTTTGTTTATCAGTTATGATGCCTTTATGGCTGTTCACTTTGGGTAAAAACATTTTCGAAGGCACCACCACTACAGTGCCGTTGCATAATATTTTTGGTTCCTTGGCTTCAATGACAATATTCTTAGGTTTGGGTCTATTATTCCAGAAATTCCTTCCAAGAATAGCAAACGTAACAATAAATTAAGTATAGATTTGATTCACTTTTTAACACTTTTTTCATTCAACAGATTTGTCGCAGAATTTTAGCTCCGGTTTCGATAGCAATGATTATTTTTATTATTGTTTTCGGCACTTATGCTAACCTTTATATGTTTCGAATGATGTCGTGGCGTATAGTATTGGCCGCTTCGGTCAATGTCTGGTCCGGATTTATTATAGGACTGATCGCCGCCACACTATTTAGGCAACCGGTTGTCGACCGAATTGCAATCGCCATCGAAACAGGTGTTCAAAACACAGGGGTTGCCATTGTTTTGCTCGGTTTATCACTACCACAACCAGACGCAGATTTGGCGTCAGTGGTTCCGGTGGCCGCTTCTGTTATGACTCCCATTCCGTTAACAATCGTTTATATAATAATTAAAATCAAAAGATTTCGAAACAAAGAAATCAAAAAGAATTTAAATTCTCCGACTCTGGAGGAGTCACTTATGAACGAACGGCTCAACTCTAATAAGACCAGTAGTTCTACTCTTCCAATCACTGAAGACAACAAAGATAATCAAAAGAATGGATACAATCGTATCGATTGGACAAATGGTCACATTTTATGAGATTTAAATTTTAACCCTTTTGTTGACATTTTAATGAATTTTATCGCAAAATGTTTTAAAATCCTTTCCAAAGTATTTCTTAATTTGAGTGACAAAAAAGTGAAGATATTTTAAAGGTATTACTATTAATATTAGTTCGTTATGTCATTCGTTTAAATGTAATTCATTTAATCAAAGAATAAAAACATATTTTCGTTGATTCAACAAAATTGAACTCTTATTATAAAAATTAAAAATCAATGTTTCTCTGATCAGTGATAGTATTTATTTATAAACTTAGCGTTTCATTACCTCTTCACCAAAATTAGATCAGTTTATCTGATTTTTCAAAATAGTGTTCCATCTCTTTATAAAAATGGCATAATATTAGAGTTAAAAAATGAACCATTTTTTCATACTTTTCATTGTTTTACATATTTTGTAAAATTGAAAACTATTGGTTCAAATTGAGTTCCAAGTTTATCTGATAATCTTACACTATTTATTACAAACTTATCTAGTCTTGCAGTGCTAGGCAATCTCCGAAGAAACAGTAAATTATAAGAAAATATAACCCTGCTATTATTATTAATATTATTACTATTATTCAGGATATTTAATGAAATATATGATACTCTCACGAAATAACTAATTTTATTCTTATTTTAATGACTAAAATTTAATCGATTGTAATAATTGTGAGCATATTTTTAGCAAATATTTGAGTAAATAATATAATTGCAAATAAAGCAAATAATATTCATTTCTAACTAATTGTTTATCACTCGAATCTTTAATGAATATAATTAGTCTCGAGAGCACTAACAGGTAGAGAGACTGCATATAAAATGATTCAAGATTAAATGTCCTAAGTGATTCTTAATATTGAATGTTCGAGCAAGTCAATATCATTTTCATGTCAATTCAATTATGGTAATAAACTATTATTCACTTTTATAGAAATTTATTAATGAATTTGGAATCACAAATTATATGCTTTAGACACACATGGCCAAGTTTGAAAGTTCCCCCCTAGTAGCAGACTGAGGCTACCCCCTTTTCTGAAGCGCGGCGGCCATTTTTTGGCTATTTTCCGCCATTTTGTTGGCCATTTTTGCTGTTTTCCGGTGTTAAAATGGTTTTATGTGTCATTTAGGCTAATTTAAACTGTATTTAACCGGAAACCGCCATTTTTACTGCTATTTAGCCAAAAATATCCACTTCCTGTGCCGCCATCTTGGATTTTTGGCCGCCATTGTTCTTCTACCTATCCCTCCTAGGATTTTTGGCAAAAATTTGGGAAATTCCATCTCTATTCACAAACCCCCTCTGGAGTCGAGGAGCTTGGCCATGGAGTGTGGCTTTAGATATGATTCCAAAAATTATTAAAAGTTTATTTATTTTAATTCAAAAAAGAATTGATATTTAGCTCAAACTTATTTAGGCATTAGATATGTTTCAAATAATTATTAATAGTTTTGTTAATAATATCTAATTTGCTTTATTTTAATTGAAATGATTATGATATTAACTCATACATGGCCAAGTTCGACGAAGTCAGGGGGTCTAAGGGGTATTTTCATCTAAATCTAGCTTAAATTTAGAGAAATTCGGTTAATTCCAGTTTAAATTGTCCTAAATCCAGGTTAAATCCAGGAAAACATGGCCGCCGCGCTTCGCGCGGCGACAGAATGGGTATTTCCAAAATTTTCCGCGCTAGGGGGGGTATAGCAAGTCTGATGCTAGGGGGTATTTCCAAAATTTTCCGCGCTAGGGGGTAAAATGTCTATTCCCCCCCGCTTGGCCATGTATGATATTAACTCAAACATTTAATATTAAGAATCACTTTCTTAGGACATTTAATTGCCCTACTAGAAATTAGACTCTATCACAAACTTTTTTAAACAAATAGAATTTATTTAATCAATTAAATAATGTTTACATTAATATTTCAGAGAATGAAAACCGAATATATCTTCAGTGGAATATTTAAGAAGTTTTAGAGTCAAGTCCTGTAAACTTATTAATACACTCTTACTAGAGTAAAATAGCTAATAAATTTAGCAAGTTTATTTTAAATATTTAAAAAAAAGATTATAATGCATTTAAAATTAATAATTTCAGTCTTTGAATACTACTGACACTAAAACTTAATTTAAAATAAAGTAAATACAGCCATATAAAATAATGGTGAGATACAAATAAAAGTCTACATCCTCGTGATGTATCTTGGGTAGCACCTTTTTACTTTAAATTTAATCTTTTTGTATTATTTTAAGGTGGAATAGTATTTAAAATAAACTTGCCTAAAATATATAAGCTATTTTACTCTGTAGTAAGAGTGTATTAATAACTTATTTTAGAGACACCAAATCCATTTTAAAACAATTTTGCATTGTATAAACCTGGTAATTTTTTCAAATCCACAATTTTATTCGCATTTTATCCTTTTATAGTTTTATATAAATCTGTGTTAATAATAAGAATTATTTATTAAATGTTATTTAATTAGTTTACAAAATTTAGTCATATTCTACACTAAATAACTCAATCAATAATATGTGTTTAATATGTTTGCCTCCATTTAGTGTATTTGAAATGCAGTTTAAAAATAAGAATTGAAATAATATCTAAAATTAAGGATAATTTTGTTATATTTTAAGATTAAAATAAAGAAATAAATTTAATCTGTTATAGCTTTAGACAGAAAAATGTATTCAAACAGTAATTAGTCAAATAACTAATTACAAAAACAGATAAACTCTATTATATTTAACAAGAACAATCACAGGCGCACTCTTTCTTCGATGTCTCCACTGATCTTTTGGCTCTGATTTCTGCTGAAAAATTCATTCATTAATTTTAGTTATAAAACTAATTAAAAGCTTCAAAACTCATATTTATTAAGAACTAATTTAGAATCTAGATTCTGGATTATTGATTGATCACATCCTTATCCAGAGCTGTGAAAGAACTTCCGAGAAATGTGTTGATGGGAAAAAGCAGCTAAATCAGAGCCACCGTAGATTTAATAAAAGTTTGTTCTAGTCAATAACATTTATTTCGATTAAAAAGTAATCAATTTTTAATATCATTTATATAAACTGATTAATAACTTTAGAAACGCTAGTTTAAGCTCTAGATATGATTCAACAAATTATTAATAGTTGATTACTTTACAATTGAAATAAATATGTTATTGACTAGCACAAACTTTGATTATTAAGAATAAATATCACAAACTTTTATACTTTTATTCAATTTATCAGAGAAACCTACGGTGGCTCTGATTTAGCTACTTTTCCTGTCAACACATTTCTCGGAAGTTTTTTCACATCTCTGCTCCAAATTATTTCATAGAAATTTAAAAAATATTCAAAAACAGAAAATCAATCAATAAATTTATGGATAATTTAGTGTAACTCTGATTGAGTCAAATACTTAATTTTTCTGCCAAATATTTAAAGCAAAAGTGGAATACATTAATGAATTGAATACAAAATAATATTTTACGACTCAATTAGTGATATAATGATTAAAACAATAATTACCTATAATTTCATTTTCCTTATCATTGGTTTCCGTTTTATTTTTATTCTTTTTATGGACTTCTTTGTTAGCACTATCACAGGTGAATACCATTTTCTCTCCGGTTAAATGGATAAGACGCGGATCAGTTGTAATGTTTCCATAAGGAGTGATCAGCTTTTAATGAAAGTTTAGAATTACAGCAGACAATCGTTAGCTTTAACAAGATGGGTTGAGAAAATGGTCAAAGGTATCGATTAGAGCTATTCGTGAGATTTAACATTACGTCCATAGGATTTGGTTTTAAGGTTTAGTTAAAACTAATGATTAATTAAAGGTATTGATACTTAAAGCTAACCATGGTTGGCTGTATATTCAAATTTCTTTTAATTCATTAAAAAGAAATTAATTAAAAGTTGAATAAAACAAAGAATTCAATATATTGTCAATGATTTAGATCAGCGGTCATTCGGTTGTTTGAACTGAAAAGTAGCGGTTTTTTTTGTCTAATCATTGCTTTAATTACATTAAAAGTCTAATGTATTGTCAGTTCAATTAATTTGAGTGAAATGTTTGTATAAACTCTATTCAGAAATAATGCAATTTTCAGGTCATTCGAAACGGTCTGAATCTCAACATTTTTAGATATTTAAAAATGTGTTAATTCTGGTGTAAAGGAAATGAATTATATTCCAAATAAATAATAGTTATGTCTATTTGGAAATTCTAATAACTTTCTCCTTCACAGTGTGTTAACACTCAATAATTTTGAATCTCTTTCTCAATGAAAACATTATTTGAATTCATTTATTTTGGTTTTATTCAAAAATAAGACAAAAACAATCTATCAATCGTTTGGGCAAATAATTGAGACATTTTTCTCTAAATATTTCTTAAGATCTACTTCTGAGTGATCTCTTGAATTAAAAAATACTTAAATTTCAAATTAACTTAAATTAAAACGAAATTAACTTTATTTTCACATATATTTATCTATTTTTGGGGTTATTTTAAAATTCTTTTCTTTGTGTTAACAATAGAGTGAATAATGAGAAGAATTAAAGATATGAGTAATTAGTGGACAGTTATTAAGAAAACAATTAAACTCTTTTTAGAAGAGATTGTATGAAACTTACCGTTTTAGGTTCAGATGCTATAATTTGATTGGCCACTTTTCGCTCGACCACACAATTTACGTGTCCCTTAGTATTCATTTTCTTCATCAGATCCTGAAATTAGATTCAATTAAACAGAAATAAAAACAAAAATATTGCAAATGACTGACTCCCGCAGATCCGGCCATTCGAAGACTCAGGGGAAGTCTCTTTCTTTCTCTGTCTTCGCTCTCAGAAGTCAGTGGTTCAAAAAAGGGCCCATTTCTTGATGTCTTTATATAAGTTAGGAAATTATATTACAATTTAGTAATTAAAATTATCATGCTAATTTATATTATTTGAAATTACGCTTAAAAACTTTAAAATCAATTTAAGAGTTCGTTAAACATTTTAAAATGTTTTCCATTTGACTAACGACTTAATTAATCATTTATCGAAATTGAGCAGAATTTTCGTCATAAAAAGAGATCTTTACTAAACAAATAATGTATTTACTACTCTTTCAAAGAAGTTTGTTTCAGTTCAGTTCAAGTATAGTAACTTTCACTCAATAATTAAAGCAAAATTTTACTGTTCTTTGCATTGAAAGAGATTTTATTTTAGATTTTTGAAAACTTAATAAATATTTTGATAAATTAATAGTCTATTTAAAAGTTAAATCCTAACGAAATTAAAATCACTTTTTATTAATTTGATTATTTGACGATTTTTTAGACTTTAGATCAAAAGAATACCTTTAGAGCACAGGAGCACCGATTGTTGGCCTGAATGTAAACCGAGAGAATAACCAAAACACTAAGAATAGCCGTAATCGCAAGTAATGTCTTTGAGATGACTTTTGCCATTTTTAGTGACTCAGAGGCAGACTTTTCAAACGACTGGAATTCAAACTTTTAAATAATTTCAATAAATGCTTATTATTTTAGCAAAAGTTGTAAATAATTTAAAGAATTGATTATTACAATCAATAATAGTGTGATAGATAAGTTAAAAATATAATATGCAATAATGTATCTAGACACATTAGAATGTATATAGAATTCTATAATCTACTCTATTCTTGTATAAGAAGTCAATTAATTTATTCTAAATTATAAAACCAAAGTTTGGAGTATTTCTTTGAAATAAAAGATTGCAACCAAATGGAAAGGACTTACTGGGGGTGAATCGGAGCTGATTGTACTTCTTCTGTCAGAAGTGAAATCACCGGTTGCTTGTGTTGTCTTCTGATCCATAGTATTAAGTTTGAGAAGTGTCATAACAACAACTGTTAGAACGATATAACAAAACTAAATGTCTGTTAAAATATTGGTTGAGTTAACTGTTGAGCTCTAATGAACTCCGAGTCGAAGCTCTAACTTAAATAGAAAAGTGTCCCACTTTTGCAACACTTTATTTCATTGGATTTGTTGATTGCATTCAACACAATATCAAAACAATACTTAGTTTAAGTGCCATTTCCACTCCCAATACACTTCTTAGTATACTGGTTAGTGAGTTGCACCAAGTTAGTATATTATCACACATGGCCAAGCTCCTCGACTCCAA
>LBFM01009132.1:22965-35474 GCA_000988765.1 Achipteria coleoptrata | reverse complement strand
TAGGGGGATAGGTAGGGGAACAATGGTGGTCGGGAATCCAAAATGGCGGAACCGGAAGTGGCTATTTTCGGCTAAATAGCAGTAAATATAACGGGTATTCTTACCCTGCTGCTAGGGAGAACTTTCAAAATTTTTCGCGACAGGGGAGAATGTCTATTCCATTCCCTTGGTCATGTGTGCCTATTATATGCCACTAATAATACAATATCCGCTAATCCACTCCCATCTAATCCCTTTCCCATTTATTATATTATGTAATTTTTTGAATATAAAACTCCTTAATCATCATGGTAACATTTAGTTTTCCAATTGAAATTTAATCGGTTAAATTTATAAATTATAATTCAAGTTATCCTTGAATCAATATCTGCCATATGTCTATTATAACAATAATATGTTAAAATATATTTATCAATGAAATATCATGGTCAATAACTCAATTTGAGTATAATCTGTTTTATAAATAGGTTATATTTTGAATAAACTATTTGATTGTGCATGGTTCAATATTTGAAACTTGAAAATATGAGATTTATTTTTGATGCCTAAGTTATTGAGTTTGCGCTCTAAGTGTTTGTTAAGTGAGTGTAAAATATTAGGGTTTAGTTGTTTGGAGTAATGCTGTGCTGTTGTTAGCACTCAATCATTACTTCTCTTTTAACACTTTTTATTACAAATTATTTCTTCGATTAAAATATTTGTTATTTAATTAAATTGAGATTTAATTTTGGATTAAATTTAAGTGAAAAATACGTGAAAAATATTAAACAAATTAGTGGTAAGGCTTGGAATCGATTTATAAATAATTGAATTATAATCTAAAAGACGTGAATAGACAGAGAGTGCAGTCCTTTTTGAGTGGTTGTACTCTAATATGTCGGCCATATATATGACATGTCTTTCTCTCTCTTCCTTTACGTTATCTGATCTCTAATATAGTGTTATATCATCTGATGTTTGCATTAGTTATTAATTTAGTTGTTTTTATTAATTATGATAATTAGTGGCAATTGAGTTATGATAGAGTGGTCAGAATGTGGTCAGAATGTGGTGATAAGCAATAAAATGGTTTCCCAATAAAAATACTAATCTATTGATTGACTGAATCGGTGTTTCAGACAATCAAATAATAGGACTTAAAGACAGATAATTATAATTATTTTTAGTATATTTGACTCAAATATCGGACTTTTGACCAATTCTTGAGGCGTTGGACTGTTTTTCTCATTTATTTAGATTTTGATGATTAAAGTGATAATCAATTAGTGATCCAAAGAACCCAAAGATGTCAATAATAATACGTTTGCAAAACCTTCCACTTGAGGCCAATTCTCTGGACATCCGTCGCTTTTTTCAAGGCTTACAAATACCCGACGGAGGCGTTCATATCGTCGGCGGAGAGAATGGCGACGCTTTCATTGCATTCGCCAGCGATGAAGACGCCCGACAGGCGATGGAAAGGAATGGACATAACATTAAGGATTGTCGGATCAAATTACTTCTTAGCAGCAGAAATGAAATGCAAAGAGTGATAGACTTAGCCCGCAATCAATCCCTTGGAATAAAACCATTAGAAACTCTTACCAATAGTTCTAATTCTTCTTCAAATTATATTAATTCTGGTCTTTTGCCGCTTCCGAACGCCTCTCAAAATACTATTAAATCTAATTTGAGCTCAAATCGGAATAATAGCCGCAGTCCTGACCGAAGACCTATCAGTTCACGAACTCTGGACAGAGAAAACAGAATAAGAGATAGGAGTAGAAGTAGAAGTCCTTTACGAACGGAAAGGGATCGCTCTTTAAATGGAAATACAGGCAATTCTATCAATAGAATGGGTTCAATGCATTCAGGAATCATTAATACAATCAGAGACGACGCTCCCGGAGCTCATAACCAATACCCTCAAAATGACTCTTCAGTTCGCTCTCGACTTTCCTATTCTGAGGCTATCCTTCCAAATGGGGTTCAAGAGGGAGGGCGTGGAAGACAATGGGTGCCAAACGATGGCTACGAAATGTCTGCTTCTGGGGATTTCAATCGAGAACTTCAAGTCTTTAGAGATAGCCGTTCCATACAGAGAGACGTAAACTTGAATGACAGGTCATATACAGTAGAGCTCAGGAATTTGCCGTTTAATGTTAACGTTAGAGATATCGTCGATTTCTTCAGCGGTTTATTCATTCCCGAAGAAAATGTTAAGATTCTGATTGACGACAGGGGACTGACAACTGGTGGAGCGTTAGTTCGTTTCCATAACGAGCGTGACTTCGATGCGGCCCTTTCTATGAACAAACGATTCTTAGGGGATCGCAAAATCGATGTCCAGCCCCTTCTCGACAACATTACTCCCGAACGCAATGAGATGATGCCATTCCCTTCCCAACCCCTACAGCACTCAATTGACATAAACCCAAATGTTATGAATCGACGACAACCCGTCGCAAGAGATTTAGTTTTATATATGAAAGGATTGCCTTATAGTAATTGCACGGAAAGGGATGTCCTCAAGTTTTTCGAACCGATCCGACTGAGCGATATTGTTATAGAATGTGATCCAAAAGGAAAGCCTACGGGAAATGCATTCGTGGAGTTTGAAAATTCACGCGATTATGATTCAGGACTTCAGAGGAATATGAAACATATGGGGAGGCGTTATATCGAACTTTTGCCCACTTCTAAGGACACTATGCTTGACGCCCGAAGAGTAGGCCCTCCACCGCCTCCTATTATGAATGAGACTTTACCCACATTTTGTGTAAACATTACTGGACTTCCGCCTAATGTAACGAACCGTGATTTGACTAACTATTTCTCTGCTGCCGGCGCTCAGCCCTATGCCATACATATCATGTTAAGACCTAATGGTCTGAATGCGGGCGAGGCTTACGTCGAATTCGGTACAGTCGACAGTCAATACTGTGCTCTAAGACTTGACGGCGACGTTTTGGACAATTCTCGACTCACTATAAAACCCGTTCCTTTTGAACTAATGAGAGAAGTAGTCGGAAAACCTCCCCTTCCAATGATTGAACCACAGATGCGAGCTCTTCCTCCTCCTCCTCCTTCCAGATCATCGAGAGGTGGACGACATGACGATCGTATGAGACCACAACACCGCAGGGAAAGGGAACAGAGAAGAGGTCGAAACAGCGATCCATTCAATGATAACCGTTGTGTTATCATAGCCTCAAACATCCCTTACAGGGCCTCCACTGAAGATATCTGTGTTTTCTTTTCTGATTTCGGTATAACAGAGGACTGCATCCAAAGACGTTTCAATGATAAGGGACAGCCCACAGCTGAGGCCCAAATTGCTTTTCACAGTCCCGATGACGCGACGCGTGCCGTCAGACAAATGCACAAAAAATTTCTAATCGGAAGATCAGTATATTTAAGACACTCATAGATTCAAACAGTTTTTGTCATTCATTCAAATACTTTATATAATTTGTGAGAAATATTTGGACAAAAATATATTCTATGTCTTCATATCTTCATTATTAGTGTTTATGTCGTTTAATACAAATCATTAAAAATATTGCATCACTTGATTCCAATTCATTGCTTTAATTATAATAACATTCACTTTAAATATCTGTAAAACCATTTTTATTATAATTTTGTTTAATTTATTTTGTTTTTGTCTCTAATATTAAAATTATTAATTTTTTCATAATTTAGTTCTTATGTCAAACGTTTTTGATTTTAATAAATTAATGTTTAAATAATTTAATCACTATTTCATCAGAATTTTAAATAATGATTTTCCATAAGAATTCAATTATCGTTTAATTTCTAATCTAATGATAAGAACTAACTCTGGGCTCAAATAGTTGTTGAGTTTAATCAATGAATTTGTAAAAATAAAGACCAAATTTTATCCAAAATTAGTAAACATTTAATTGATTTCCGATTAAAACTCAAGTATTCAAAGAAGTGTTTAAAAATAGAATTAAAAATAATTGAAATTTAAATAAAAAGTATATCATAAAAAGTAGTAAGGAATATTAATAAATATTACTAGCACATTTCAATTACTAACTCAGAGATAGCACTAAAAAGGCTATAATTATAATTATTCCCAAAGTTTTGAGTCAGTGATGAGAAAAGTTTTGATACGGAAATGCAATTTAAAGCAATCGTTAGATAAAATCTGAATAATATTTCTGAAACTAAAATATTTTCGGAAAATATTTATTGTATTTAAAGTATTTTCAAATATTTAAAAAATGTAAATTCAGTTCTTTTCAATTAATATATTTTTAAATACGAAAATCTTATTGTAATTAATTGCAATTATAAATGAAAATATAGTTAAGAAAAATTGAAATTCTAATTGAAATTAATTAAGTTATTAATCAAATAAAAGCTATGAATGAAATAAAAGTTAGATTTAGTGGAAATTTATTTGTATTTAAAGTATTTAAATGAAGTCTAGAATAATTAGAAATAGTGTTAAGGCAATTGTTGAACATTTCTGAATATGCAGTCGGCGTTAGTGTAGCCATAGATGAGATGTTTTAGGAGAAGGCATCCAATGAGTTGTGTGAGCGCTAAGCAGTCATTCAAGTTTAGGTGACGTCTCTCTGCTCTCAGTTCTGTTCAATGCATTTATGCTTTTGGATATCATAGCGGAAAATGTGAGTCTGTTTTGTTGAGTTCAGTCAGTCCTCAATTCACATCACAAACTCCAACAACATTTACACCTATTTTATGAGTGCTTTTTTGAGACATCACTTCACTCGACTGTAAATATGGCCAAAAACAATAATAGAAGAAAACAGAGACCGACCAGAAGTGCTAAGAATGCCAGAGGTAAGAGTCGTACACTTCTTTTTGTCAGTAGTTTTAAGTTTTAGTGCAATTGTGATAGTTTTGAGATGCGATCAGAGGAGAGTGCAGTTTAAGGGATGTTTGCTCAGTGGGTGAGGAGTTTGGTTGTAGTTATTTTGTGAGCACAAGTGGTTCGTTGGGACCACTGCTCAAATGTTAAGCTATGCCGCATCCCTACCATTACTGGTCTTTCACTCACATCCACTCATATATAAGCTTCACATCTATTTTGAAAGTTTTTGTCCGAAATTTGTTTTAAACAATAATTTAAATTCAGGTTAAATATACTTTTAAAACATATAAATGCAGTAAATGTGTAATAAAAACGGCAAAAATGTTTTGCTAACAATATTGGAGATAAGCCCTCATCTCATAAAACTCTAATTTTGTATTTTAATCGTCAGATCAGAGTTTAGTTATCCATTTCTAAACGATTTTTCAAACAATATTTTGAGCCAAAGTTTATTATAATTATTAAGTTTTGAGGCAATTATTTGTTGGAAACGATTACTCTTTAAAGTAATTGTATTTATATCTCACAAAAAATGTGACCAAAAGTCAAACCTATTATTCGTTGATATATTCATCCAAATGATTGGATTCATAGGTGAAACCGTTTCCAAAGTGGGTATTAATCAACTTAACCAATAGATAGGGGAGAGGGAGAGAGTAGAGGAGAGCTGTGTGGCTACACATACACACACAAGAAGTGCTGCATTATAGCTCAACTCTTGTACATCATATTCTGATTATCAAAGAGAAGGTCACTTTGAGAGCCAGAGTCGTCCTTCAGTGCCAACTGCGTTAGTGATATACACTCTCATAGCTCTAACTGCAAGTGTATTATCTTTTCGATTCATTGGAATCAACAAACAAAAAGTTTTATATATAATACGCCTCTGAATATACACTACTCTATACTGAAAATAATGTTTTATTATTATAGCGTCACTCAAATCAAGAGTCGATGATATGAGTGCTGTGAATATGATATTATATTTTTATATTTTGATGCAGTACTGGAATTCAGGAGCTCTACAGCTATTAAATGCGAGCAACACTTGCAATGCTATGGTATGCTATGCTTATGCTGTGCGAACTCATTGCTATGCCTTTATCTTCGGATGAGATATGTTTCTATGGGAGCAATCCGGGCAAATGTTGAACTGTTGCTCGGAGGGGCACTCATACACCAATTGAGTGGCTCTCTAAAAGTGCACAGATGATGAGGTTCCCCACCGATACCACTATAGCCAAATGGGACTTAAATTGTATGGTTGTGCCAATAGAACCGATACATAAGAACTCGAATAGCAATAAGCAAAACGAGATTCCAATTGCATTAAATTGCAAACGAGCGCCTGCTCTGTGCCTGTGCTCTGTTTCCATCTTATAGATTGCATTATCACATCCAACACATCCATAGTATGAGTATTTTTATTGACTATTATTTACATTAGTTGTGAGAGTCATTGTGTGGGTCTTATCATTATCAGAGCGACTCATTCGGATGTCCTCTTTAGGTGGACTACTCTTAACATTCGTTGCTTTTTGGTTGTATTCTCCTATCATTACTGTTGCGACACATCTCAGTCTGTGCTCTTAGTACTGGGCGTATATCCAGTTTGCATTCATGAATATAAGCCTCGCTTTCTTTCATCTGAAGAGAGTTTAATATTTTGTTGTTGTCTTAAAACTCGTCATATCCTTTCATATCCTTTACATCTCATGACCTCAATCGATGTGCACTGAATCACCTGAGGAGTAATCCTAATAAGAAAAGCGAATAAAGCGCACATTTAGGTGATGCCTACACTTCCACCTCCCGAACCATTTTTTGCATAATAATAATGATAGCAATTTAAGTGTTTAATGATTTTCATGATTTCACTGTCGGCTCATTGTTTTAGTTGACAAACAAGGATTGAATACAGACTTATAGTCACTGTTTTCTGTTCTCAGTTACATACAATTTGGGACAACTAATACTGGCTCTGCCTTTTGGGCCCAACATTTCGATAGTGCTCTTCTTTTGAGTCATTAACCCACTTCTTTTTCGCCACTTGACTATACTCTTACATATCTATGAATTTCGTTTTCTTCTTATTCTTAAATTAATTAATAATTAATTCTTGTGTTTTGTTGACAATTGTTTTTTATCGGATCCAATACTTCTTTATATCTATCATTGTTTATATTCAAAGCTTTTGTTTTTTATTGAATAACAAAAGTTAGAAACTATTCATTAATTTTGAGATCCATTAGAAAACAGTACAAATCTGGCTCTGAATGGGAAGGTATACCATATTTGCGTGGAGTGGAACTGTTTTGCAAGTGTTTTCCTATTTTGCTTTTTATGACTGATTAGTAATAAGTTGTGACTCAATTGAGTCAGTGTTTGATTGCATCGTTTACTCGAATGCATATTTCATTTGTTATACAAAAAACATCTTTGAATGCAATGACTTCACCGAAATGTTTAGAGTCGACACAATCGAGACAATGATAGAGCGAAACAGGCTTTGAGTCAGAGAATTGAGTTCACATCTATTGGTTTGATGTATGCCATAGTGTTTACGGAGAAAAACTGTTGGCTTTTAGAATATTCATCAAAAGTATTTTATGTGCAAATTCACGATCTCTTTTGGCTCTTTCTCTTTCCAAAGAGTGTCTGTGAGCACCACTACCACCACCGCCATAGAGAACACATAGTGAGCAGATGCATGTCAGGAATTCAACAGGCAATAACGATACAGCATTAAATAGCACTGGTAAAACTACCAGTGCTGCAGAACCAAAGTTGCTTTAAGCCACTGAAGAGCAAATAACATCCCGTCCCCAACAGCTTTATGTGTAGGATGCGGAGAGTGCAGCACATATATAGCATATTAGATTCCATCCCGTTTCCCTTCAATTTTCATTGTCTGACAGGTTAGGGATAGTAGGGATAGAGAAGGGATCGCAGGGATAGTCTCCTTTCTTAACGCTACCCCTAATGTATCTGTTAGACTAAGACTTCTAAAAATGAATGCCGTTTCCCACCTGCTCTACACTGCTCTGCACTGTTCTCTCCTTCACTAACATTACCTTTAATGTAACTAAAAGTAATGTTTCCAATGTTTTCAATATTATTGTCATTTAATCAACTCTTTTAACAAATATATTATTATCGCAATTATTATTAAAAATAATATGAGTTTAGATTATCTCTGATTTTATGTTAAATTCCAATCAAGTGTTTCAATGAAATACAGTTTCCATTCTTTACAGTTAGGCATTACTTTTGATAACAAAAGCAGTGGTTATCTATTATTTTTTGAACAATCGACTGATCGGCTCCACACACGACCGACTAAAAATTTCTGTTTTTTACCATCACTTAGAGATATAAGTAAAGTCATCTCAAAGTCTACTATAATTTAAAACCGATTTTTAAAAAAGAATTGATTACTTAAAGAGATAATGATTTTTATGTAAAAATGACGGATCTTTGAGTTTAGAGGTTCCACTTTTGAGACAAATGACGAGAAATAGTTTAGAAACGATAGATTCATAGTATAGTTGAGTCTATCGGAGATAATGAACTTATGTTAAGTGCACTTATTGTTACGCATGCCTTACAATCCATAATCAAAATACACTCTTTTTCTCAAATTAATTCTTTGCTCTCTTATGACAACTCATTTGTTTGTCATTTTCTTCGAGAAAAAAATTATTTTTTCCCTCAAATATACGTTTTTCTTTGGAGTCTAAGAGTTTTGAGAGCATTGTTTGCTAATTATTTATAATTTGATAACTTTTGTATACCTTTTAGTTTTTAATGAGTTGTTTCGCCCGGAAATGAAATGTCGTGTTATTTATGAGATTTACTCTTTTCGGATGAGAGACTTAACTGATTCTCTATCATCTGAATAAATTTGCTGAATATTTAATGTGTTTTATTGTTTGGAAAATTACTCTAAATTATATGAATACTATTTAAATCAGGTTTTTTGGTATATCTATCGAACAATACATTGAATTTGTCTTAATATTTAAAACAAATCTTTTAGTATTCTTAGTATTATTTACTAACATTTTCTTCTCTTTTTTTTCGTTTTGTTTACTCTTAACACAAAATTTAAGTCTTATTTTCAAGTATTTATGGATATTTTAAAAGTTGTTTTGAATCCTATTTTGAGTCCTTAATATCGATGGAAGTTCTTATCAATAGTTTTAAATGGATTAATATTCAGTAGAGAGTAGATGAGTACTGGAGTACTACAGTAGAGAAAAGTTTGAGCTTTTGTTTGAGATTTCTTTGGAAAATTGTGGAGCATTTGAAGACATCCTCAAAATAACTATAAGATAATGATATTGAAAATAATTGGTATTCATGTGAAAAGTTGTCAGAGCAGTGGTTAATGCGTGTGTGGAGTGCATTGCGATGTTATTCGTATTGCTATCATGCGATCCACTGTTGTCTGACTGAGTACTGAGTTTGTGATAGCAATTGAGTACTGAGTTCTGTGAGATCACGGAATTGTGAAATTTTGACTTTTTTACGAGTTTTACATAATGACACATAAGGTCTAATAGGGCTGACAGTCTTATAGTCTAATAGTTTTAATAGTGGGTGATATGAGATATGATGAAATTCAAATCATGCTCTTATGGTGCAGTTGGTATGCCTGCTCTTTGCCTGCTTTCATGGATCCGTTCCTCCCTTCGGGCGTTTCACTGGTTGGATGCTCGCTATGATTTCTGGAGAGACTCAAAAGACAATAAAGAAGTGCTTCTTTAGTGCTTGATTTTGGGTGTTTGCCCTCTGATCCGTCTCGCTTGGGATGTCCTGCGTGTATTGTGCTCCTAGGGATTGTAGATCTGCTTCCAGCGCTAATGCACTAAATGTGTTTTCCTGCTTTGGCTCACATGTTAAGGCACTCATCATATATACAGATATATCGTACTGTTCTCATCATATCCACAGCCTGTGCGTCACGTAATGCTCCCGAACTGAGTCTATCCATAAGTTTGAGAGTGTGGTAATGACTTGAGATTGTAGTGCTTTCTTCCTGCGTATGTTCACTCAGGTGTTCCAAAGTCATCCCTTTTTTCGCCTTAAGCAATGCCAACCACAGCCCAATCCCTACAGACTTGACTGTGCTCTCACTCACCACTGGATGTGATGGCACACAACATAACAGAGACAAACACTACTCTAATGCAAAGCAAAGAAGTGCTGCACAGAATATTTTAAAACTGTTCTGAGCGGAGCAAATATGAGGCCCAATCCAGAGTGAGAGGGGAATGGGATGTTTTGCTCTTAGATTTGCCAAACGATTGTTAAGATACCACTGAAGAAAAGCTATACCAACTCATACCGAAAACTTTTCTCTTAGAGACAGTTCTATTATTTATGGGTGTCTACAGGTTGTTGTGCTCGTTCTGCTCCCTGTGCTCGTTGTGTTGTTGTTCTGCTCTTTCTTTCCATATCGTCGAAGAGTATCATATAATTCACATTATATTCAAAACAAATTCCATTTAACAGACATTAAAAACTGTTTTTGTGTTTCATTTGATTAATTCGACGCTTCGTTTGTTTATCATTCAAACTAAAGGTAAGGGATTTTCATATTTTGTTGTTTTCAATCAGAGATAAAGTGTTTGAAATATGTTTTGTGCGCAAAACTTACTCATATAATAATAAGTATACTTAAAAAGTATTGAGTTTTGGTTGAGATTCTGTTCAATCGGTGTCTATATATTTAGTGATATATTTGTCGAGTAATGCCATAATAATTAAAGCCTTGAGATTTTCCGCAAACCAATAATGTAGTGAAAGAGAGAAACAAAAAAGTGCTCACATTTTGTGTTGAATTAGAATTATAGACAATTTATAGCATTATTACGATTCTCTTATTCGCAACAATTCAAGTAATAGTAATGTCAGAAGATTTGTGGCTCTAATTATACAAAAAGTATTGCTTTGATCACACTTTTTGTCGTTTCTATGTTTTCAAATGTTGTTTTAATACAAAAGACAGGTATAGTGTGTGTATTGTATTGATATATCTGGATAGTGATGCTGTCCATTTGCCAAATCATTTGGCTTCCATGCGTGACTCACCTGCACATCAGCAGACAAACATTAAAAGGCAGAGGCAATGCTGCTATACTGGTATACCTGGTACCATATCAACCAAAAAGCAGCCAAGCTTTGCTCATCATCATCACCGCTCAAATGATGCATTTTTTATATTTGACGCTATTCTGCCACCAGTGCTATCATTGAGTACTCGAAGCGAACAAATAATATTGGGTTTTGTTTGGTCTTAAAGTTAGAGCTATTTTTCTTTCCCAAAATAAGTTACTGTCCTTTTCCTACAACAATAATAATAAGTATATAACGCATATTCATTGCATTGACTGACGAGTGTTTCATTCCTTAATATATTTTTTGAATTTTATACACATTTTTTTCAAATGAAGTCATTTTTACTCAAATCTTGTATCGCATCAGTTATGGCATAAAATAATATTTTTATTTAAGAAAAGATCACACACTCATAGAATCAAATGATTGTAAATTGACATAAAAATATTTTTTTATGTGAATTAAGTTGTGTTTTGTGTGAATTGAAAAAAATAGGGGAACACGTATTGCAATTCAAATGTAAAAATGTTTGGATTGAGTGCTTTACTGTTTATGAATTGCATACAATGTTTGACTGCATATAACATCATAACTGATATAACGCTAAATGAATACAAAATGATTTTGTTATTCAATTCATCAATTTTACATCAGTTGTAATATAATTTTATAGGTCAGACACTAACTCTATTCAGATGTTGTAAATCCATTGTCAGTGGAGTGTATTATGTAAGGCATCACATCATTGGCGCAGTCAATACAGCAAAAGATGTTTCATTTAGTGTTAGTGCAGTTCGTCTTCTATTTTTTGTCTTTTATTTCATTGTATGCGTGCGTGCGGTCAATGAGGAGACAGAGATAGAGAACTGTGTATTCATTGCGAGCGATAAGTCGGGCGCACCCAAACGCATATCAGGTTATTAATGAGGTTTTATATGGATGTTGCATCTAGTTGCATCTATCTGTCGCTAAGAAACAAAGTTTTATCATTTAAAACAAATGGTATGAGACTATCACGCATTGCTTTCCTGTTACCAATAAATGCTTCCTGTAATGAGTGACAGATTTGCTCACTTCTTATGCTTTTAGATAAATAAATGTCATTTAAGAGTTGTGCTGAACTCTCGACTCAAATATTGCTCTTTTGCTTTGGAATTGAGTTTAACCTTATTTTTGTCGACACAAAAGCGACTCATTTTTCTACACATTTTTCTCTATTATTCTTATATTTAAGTGAAAGTCATATCGACTATAAATAAAATATTTATCCTCAAAATAGTTATCATTAAAGTTAGTTAAAGCGCTTTTCAGTCAGAGGTTTGACTAAATCGACTAAATATGAAAGCCCTGAAGCTTTTTGTTAAAATAGGAAAAGGTAGTTAAGGACAGGTAAAGGCGCAGCTCTTCTCTCTTGTCGTCCATTCTATCTCCATCAGTAAATTCTCTATTTTTGTCATTTTGGGAACGGTTTGAATGAAACTCACTTAGGGAGAGAAGGGGAGAGTCACAGAGTGAGCGAGAGAGAGAGAGAGAGAGA
>LBFM01009132.1:321-22894 GCA_000988765.1 Achipteria coleoptrata | reverse complement strand
TGATGTAATTGCATTGGAGTCACTTCACTTGAATCAAGCGCCGAACCCCGACTACAGTCTCTACCCCTATCCTATCCATTATTGCTATGCGTTGGCATATTTCTCACTTGTATTGTCAAGTCATCCGAGTCTATAGCCAGCCCTCTGCAGCATTGATCGGTTGTAATGCACTCGCAGGTGATGCGGCCCGACATCAAACAGCCTCCACCCAATTGTTTCTGTGTGTGTGTATAACCTGTCGCTATAGTAACCAATTCTATCGCATTTTTTCTCTCTTTATTGCTATCAAAGCGTTCAGAATATATTCATAGCTTTGATAGCACTGATAGCAGAGCTCACCCAATGACGACCTAACTTCAGGTGTTTTGATGTTGTGTTCCCGTGAATCCATAGTGACTGTACTGATCCACAGCTACGCTCAGTATAGCGATCGTTGAGATCGTCTCCTTTTTAGCCACTCTTTGCCTCAAACATTGCTCTCAATTCTTCTCTAAATTTTTGTTCATAATTTCATCCATAAAAACATAATTTTTATCAAAAATCAATTAAAACTTAATATTTATATTTAAATTAGTATTAAATTAATTGATATAATTGTATATCAATTAAGTATTTAATAACTTTCATCCAAAAGAAGTCAATAAATGTGAGTAAATTAATAATTATTTTAGTCGTTAACTAACAAATGAGTACTCGATTTAATTTCAAACCACTTATATTTGATGAGAGATAAGCTGTGTTTCACTGTTTCTCGACTCATGTCTTAAATATTCGTCTATTGGTTCGAAAAAATTATTGTCAAAAGTTTTTAGTCTCTGTCATAATGATAGCGGTGTTACTGATGTTATGGGTATCGCTATTACTGTTGGCTTTTATTACAGCACAGACTTAGTTGTCATACAAAGTATAATATTATTGCATTTATTTACGCTGATTCAGGTGCATAATCACGAATATCCGGGATATCTGTATAGGAAGATAGGAGGCTGTATGTACTGCCAGTGCTGTAAATGTTTAGTAAAGCATTTCCCTTCAAACTCTACATCACATCATTAAAAACTTTTTTGTTTGACTTCTTTTTGCGATTCGATGTCGAGATTCAGTCGTTATATATAAGTCAAAAATAGCGATTTTGTGGCCACAGTTTGCCTGCACTTTGCACTGCCATTCACTCACATTCGTATACATTTCTCACTCTTCCATAAAAATTATTCGAATCGGACTGCCTTTCACTGTTTAACTGCTTTTCATGTAATCTCACACTGATTTCAAATGAACTGAGTCTTAGATTTCATATCAGTCTCGACTCTGAGGTTTACTTAAGCGCCGTTCCTTTTAATTTTGTCGAAGCACTTGTAGTCAATCCATTTCTATGAAATCAAACTATTTTTATATAACATTTTTTATTAGTAATATTTCATATGATGTCTAAAATGTATACAATATTTATCTCTCAATTGTTTGTATGTTTGATATTTGAAATTCAGTGCACAGAATAAAAAGAGAGATGAACTTAAATAACACAAAAATCTAAGGTTAGGTTAAGTTTCGTTTATTTGCATCAATAAATTGCTCTAAAAGTTTAACATTTATGTAATGTTTAGAATATTTGTGGACTGAATTTCGGTTTTATGAATCCCTCTCTTATAAGAGTATATCTTTCTGTTAGAATCCCTGATATTTTAGTGTTGTTTAGCCGTCACTTATTTTATTTATTGTTCAGCTTTTTATTTTGACGACTGAGAGCTCTACCATATATTTGGCATCGTTTTGAATGTTTCATTGAATATATTTTAAACAATTTTCTTGCTCACTTTGAATTTATTCATCCAGATAAATGATTAAATTAAAATAATCAAAAATAACAACTCTTGAAATAATAATCGAAATATTTATTCCTCATTCAGTTTATTAGTTTTCAAATATGAAAACTGAACTTTAATTTAATCAATTGATGACTGAAAATGTGTTGGCATTTGTTTGCGATTAAAACTTTAGACATATTTGAAATTAAGATCACATCCGAGGAAACATAATCTAAATGATGGTATGAGTACCCATACACTGCTAACTGTGCTATCGCTGTTTTGGAGTGTATTTAATGCCAAGATTACATTTCAGTGAAACTAAGATACAAACCTTTTGAGAATAGGCTATTCTATTAGAAAATAGTCTAATATTTAGTTTGAGTTTAATTTCTTAGTCTATGTATCGTTCGTATGGTTACCAAAGGTTTTCTCAATTTTGCTCTGCGTTTCTCTCCTTCAGCCGATTCGTTGTGAGTCTGATGTGAGTGGGGTTTGAGTGCGCGTGCGATCCATTGCCTCCATTTGGCGACAAATCGCTTGCAGAACAACAACTTCTAAAGTCTCAACTCCTGGCTATAGAGAGACTCAATAGATTGCGATAGAGGCACAGGCAGATGCACTGGTATGTACCACTGTGTGCACTACTTCTCGTGCCGTATCTTTGATTACTCAGAATGCAAGCCCTCTCTGAACAATCTGTTGGCCTTGTCTTGTCTTCAATGCTTTTTGAACATCGCTTTTATTCGATATATATTCATATTCTGTGTCAATATTGCATACACTCTAAAGATCTCACATTTTATTGGAGTCTAAGTTTTTGCTGTACTTTATATTAACATTTGATAACTCTAAACATGCGATGAATTTTCTTAAGACTATATTATTTCGTTTTACTCCTTATATATCAATGCTTTTGATTGAATTCAGGAAAATATTTTCCTTTTGATCCTTCCTTTACGTAGAGTTCGTATCAGATAATTAAATATCTTAAGGCTTATGAAGGTTTTCATTATCGATAACTTTTCAAATGTCATCAAATTCTTGTTTTTCTTCACTCAAAACGAAAATGAATTTTTCATTTGAGATGAAATCCATTTTTTACGAGATGTTAGAAATTAATACTAAATATTAGTGTTTTTGATCATTAAATATCATATTTCTTATAAGGAAGACTGTAATCACTGATGTCTGTCCCATATGGAACTGGCAATGGTTTTAAATAACATTCAATTTCTTAACCGTTAGATCTATACAAACAATAATTACTAGATTTGAAAAAAATGATGATTTAATCGTTTCAATCAATTCATTAATTATTCGAAACTTATTCTTAAATTGATTACAAAATAATCAAATTTAAAGAAATACTGATTTAATTATTTTTCAAAATAATTGATTGTAGATATTTTGATAAAGTATTGGAGCAAGTATCTTTATTTCAATTTTGTATCCTACTCTTTAATTGTTATCTAAAGATAGCCACTATTTGTGATTCCAATTCTATTTGTTTCAATTGGAAAAAAGTCTCAGTTTATAAATAATAACTAACTTTTATTAAAAATGATTCATTGATTCAAATAAAATACACTTCTCTTTATTTATTTATTTATAGTGACTATTAAATTAAGAACTGAGTAGTTTTGTGTTAAAACATTTAATGCAAAGCCATAAAAAAGAGTATTTCCAACAGAAAAAAGTAGTTTTAGAAAAATAAATTTTGTTGAGATATTTTTGTATTATTTGATGAATTGGTTGACTAACACTGAAATCAATTCAAACAATAAATTTTTGAATCACTGTTTCTATTATAAAGTGATATAAAAAATGCGAATAAAATAATAATAATAATAATAATAATAATGTTTGTGATGCACACTATTTAATGGTCTAACAATAATGATAACAAGTTTATTGAGAAAATCGATGAGTTATTCAGTGATGTTGATTATCGGTGTGACGCCAATGATGGCAGTGCCAACTGATCCAAACTCATTGAGTAAATAATGGCTTGAATTAGAGCATAAGACGATTCATTTTCATCCACTATTACCGGTAATGCTAATCAAGTATTGGCTCATCGATGATATGGTATAAGCACTGGCTTTGTATTGATGTTGAGGGGTATGAGGGGTAGTGTTGGTGTATGTTTGTGCAAAGCAATGCTAAGCTATTTTATAGGTTACGCATCATTGAATGATCTCATTCTCAACTTTTAGAGTTATATGAGTTAGGCTTTTGAAGTCTTTTCTCTTGATCTCAATTTTTTCATATCTCTTTCAATAAAACATTTTTTAATACTTTAGGTTCAATGAGCGACAGAAACGACAATTCAAACACCACTAACACTAACACTGAGTCCGTTCGCAATAGAAAGACGAGTAAAACGACAGTAAATAAAAAGTCGTTTGCATTAAACAAATGTGAAACACATTTAGAAGAAGAAGAAATGCAACGAAATGACTGTGATATACAACGGGACCAACAACTATGTGGGACAACCACTGCTAATACCACTACCACTGCTACGCTTACTAATGATAATCAGACAAAACGCAAATCAGAGGATTCCATCGCTTTTGATAACACAACGAGTGATGATTACAATAATAATTACACTTTAGATGATATGCAACACAAAGATGACGAACACAGCCATCACTCCTCTAATGATGACAACCCATCGCATTCAGATTCTCAGACTAACCATAAAAGAGTTCAAAATAAAAGTAATAAAAATATAGTTAACAACGAAACCAAACTAAAGGATGACTTCTCCGCCAACGAGAATTCAAGCCTTAAAGGGACGGCTGAGAAAAAAGTTCAGGTATTGACTCTCTCTTTCTTATCATTCAAATCAAACTTTTCTCAAAAATATTCAATTCTTTTCTTTTTATGAATTATAAAAATTCTTTAATTTTAATTGAATTTTCAGTTTTTGATCTCTTTTTACAAAATTATGAACTATTTTATAGGAAGAGAGTGTCCGCACCGATGAATACAAGTGTCCCGTATGTGATCTCAAACTGGACTCACAGCACACATTCACAATACATATTCGACAGCACAACCCTTCAGATCATTCTCATACGTGCAGACTCTGTGGTAAAACACTGAGTTCTGCCAGTAGTTTAGACAGACATATGTTAATACATTCGGGAGAGAGGTATTCCTCAACAATAAGACATTCCTTTAGATAAATGTTTTTATCGATTTGGATAACATTTTATAGGCCTTTCAAATGCCGTATATGTAGTATGGCTTTCACTACAAATGGAAATATGCACAGACATATGAGAACTCATGGTATGGACAACAACAACAACAATAACAACAACAACGATGACAATAATGGCACCGACACTCATAACAACACTCATTCCAATAAATTAATTAAATCAAAGAAAAGAAAAGTTAGTGACGACGATAACAAAGAAGAGCCTCCGAAGTCATTACAGAAAACTCGTGATTCAGACACAAATGTCAACACAAGTATCATCAATAAAAAGTCTGAACCGATAGATAGTGGAGAAATATGCTGTCCTATCTGTAAGAAAACTATGAGCTCAAAATCAGTTCTTCACACACATATGAGTGAAGTACATCCAAATGACTCTATTTGTTGTCTGGACTGCGGAATGATTGTCAATAATTACGCCACATATACACAGCACCGGTGCACCGGCACCACCACCGACGACGGCAGCAACCAATCCCTCAATCGTATGAACTTTTCGAGCGCACCGGCCGTTGGTTTCTATGATCTCAGTTTCACGGACTTCAGTTCCCGTAAGTTCTCATTAATCGCGAAATCGTTTTGTGAACACAATATGCGAAAAGCGAGTTCTCCTTACCATCAGTTCGAATGCGATAAATGTAATAGGGCATTCCCATGTGGCAGTGCCCTTAATCTTCATCAATCCACTCATGAGGGACAGACATATTGTCACTTATGTCGACATGACTTCGGAACTCCATCTCTTTATTTGTCGCATCAAATCAAACATCGTTTGGATTATCCGATGCCAATGACCGGCACAATACCAAAAGCACAGGACTTCATAACTGCCAATGACTTGCATAAGACATCCTATGGTGATGTTCCACATTCAGACAAAGAAGACTTTCTGGCGTTACTCGACCTCCAAAACAAAGGCTCACAAATCAATTCAATTCAACCCAATTATAAATTTACTCGAAGTGAAGATCCATTTGAAAACAATTCTTATTTTATTAACGCTCAGCCCATTCCTCCGCGTTCGACAACATTCCAGCCAAAACTCATTACAAATGGGAGCGAATCTGAGGCTAATAAACAAGATTTGGCTGATATTCAATCAATAATTTCTATGACCAGTTCGGCGGGACCTCTGATGTCAAGCATTCGATCGTCACCTCCAGTGGCGTGTCCCGCATCACCCGTCCATTTGGGAGTGAGTGGAGTACAACCTGACTCTCCGGTGGCGGCGGACTCAGCAAACGCCAGTCCTAACACTCCTTCGACTAATGGTTCCAAAACAGAAAATGATGACAAACCTAACGATTCGATTGAAAGTAACGAAAAGTCTCTTTCAATTGTGACCGAAGACGAGTCGACCCCTCATTTCAAATGCAACAAATGTTCGCTCAAATTCAAGAGTCAGAACGCACTGAAGCGTCACAATCGCGGTCACACTCAGGGCGGCCACTCTTACGCCTGTCATTTATGTTCGTATACGAGTCTCGACAAAAGCACTTTAGTTCGTCATCTGAGGACTCATAACGGGGAGCGCCCCTTCCAGTGTGCGATATGTAAGTACGCGTTTACCACAAAAGCCAATTGTGAGCGACACGTAAAGAAACGCCACAAAAAACTACAAAAACATGAGATTCGAAGTGCTATGCAATACAACCCCAATATGTCGACCACCAGTTCTTTGACACAACAAAACCTGACCAAAAACGACGCCAATCTATCGCTCTCACCGACAAGTGATAGCTTTCCCGGAGGTTTCGACACAGTTTGCAAGTACTGTAACGTAGACTTCAAATTTAATCGGGTTTTAAGACATCACTTAAGATCTCTTCACAACAGTTGTAGTCGAAAACCATTTTGTTGTACTGTTTGTAAACTTGGATTCAGTACTAAAAACAACTGTATTAGACATGTAGTCAAACAACACCCAGACATGAAAGACAAGTTGTCATCTGTAGTGTTGGCCAATGCTGTTGGCCTCAGTAGCGATCACTCAGAATCTGAGTCTTTATATCATGACTCAACAAAAGACTCTATTATTTTATCAAATGATAACTCAATGAATGGTTCTTTCAGTGGAATATCTTCAGTCTCGGGACAGAACTCAAGTTTAGCCGCTTTGTGTCAAATCGCTAAAAATATTTCTGTTAATAACGAAAAGCCCATAAATTTGGCCATTGATTCGAAAAATTATGGCAATGAAGACGACGAGGACACTGAATGCAGTGGATTCGATGACCAGCCCTTGAATCTGGCCAGTCATTCACATGAAGAACAACCCCTCGATTTAGCAGTACATGCATTGGATTTGAGTTGTAAGCCCTCTCAAAACAATAGAGAAAAGGGTTCGGATGATAAACAAGTGAACGAAGCGGTACGAACTGCGGCCTCCAGTCTATTGGCGTTACGATCCATGACTGCCACTAATTTATTCCCACAAAATAGTCTTCTAGCGGGTAGTCTCCAATCACCTCTTTTCCATCCGAACATTTCATTGACACCTCCATTACCGGCTCATTCTTCTCCTTCGGTATCGATGTTATCACCGACTCCTAGTTCTTCAATGGATGAGATCTACAAATCAACGTTTCGTATCTCTAAGAATCGTCTTATGCCTAGAAATGAAAGAAGTTTTACATGTGTTTACTGTTCCGCCGGATTTACATTGAAGTCCAATATGGAGAGACACATAAAGCGAAAGCATCCAGAGTTCGCCCGTCCCCCTCGTAGTCGTGGAGTGTCTGCTGTGGGACAACAAAACCAAAACAATTCAACTAATGTTTCCAATTCGTCGAATATATCTCTTTTGTCCAACAAATCAAATAACGCCACCCTTTCGAGTAAAACAAGAGCTGCCCTTAGAGTCGTCCTAAATAATAAGGTAATGGGTTCGAGTGGTGCTAACAATGGTTCCAGACCTTCATCGCCGACGGACTCGGCTGCAAATAACTTAACCACTAAACTAAATGAAGAGAATAGTAATAACGGTGATAATACGGGAGATTTGGCCAGTGTTTCATCACTTATTGATCATTCGGCCAATTCTTCAAATGCTTTGAAACAATATTTTGATAAACAGAATGAAGACATTGACTCAAATGGTTGTCATTCAGGAAACGATAATTCCAAGAATGAAACAAATATCGAAACATTCCGTCCAAACGATAGTAAAAGTGAGAAACATTTCAATAGAAAAAGAAGTAAAGAGTCAAACGGTAGTCAAAGGGATGGTTTGGTTACGAAGAAACGAAGTGCCTACACCGACTCCCCTAACAGTGTATCATGCCCATATTGCGCTCGTAAATTCCCGTGGACAAGCTCATTAAGGCGACACATACTAACGCACACCGGCCTTAAGCCATATAAAGTTTGTTTGTTTTCTAATTTATTTCCTAAAATGGGTTTTAATTAATTAATTTTTTGAATAGTGTCCCAAATGTCCGATTCTTTTCACAACAAAATCCAATTGCGAACGACATTTAGTCAGAAAACACAATGGAAGGGATAAACGAGTGATTGTGGAACCAACTGTCGCTTCTCAGGACAGTAAACCTTTCAAATGCAATGTCTGTCCCAACAGTACGTTTACAACTCAGGGAAATCTTCGTAAACATTATTATTTGCGTCACTGGAATAAAACTGGAAGACATAGCAATGGTTTGAAGAATAAGAGGGAAGACAAGAATGAAGAAGACATAAACGACATTCTTCTCGAAGATGAAGAATCAGGGGATAGACTCAACTTTAAATGCTATGTATGCGAAGCCTCGTTCACCGGTCGATTAAAGTGCCTCAAACATATCCAGTCCTGCCATTCCAACGAATACGAAACATTGCAATCAAAAGGCGCTGTCGATAAAGTGCCGACCACTCAAACCAGACTAATGTTAGACAATCATAACGACGAATATGACGCTTACGGACCCGAAAAAGTAAGTCTATTATTACTATTATTTGTAAAATGAATTGAATTAATAATTATTGTATTAATTTGCAGATATTCTGTGTATTTTGTCCTCGACACTTCACACTATTCGATAACCTGCGACGCCATATGCGCGTCCATTTGGGTGAACGTCCATTCCGTTGCACATTATGTCCAAAAAGGTTTTCACTGAAGAACAGCCTATTAAGACATCACAGAACTAATCATCCGGAAAGTGTATTACCCACCCGAGCAAAACCCAAATCAAAACAGTTAACCATTCCATCCATTTCTTCGGCATCTCTTCTAACAGAAACAGAGAGTATGTAATCCTTGGATATAATGTTTGATAAATTAATTTTAATGTTGTTTTGTAACTGATTTATAGGTTTGAGTGCAACAAAAGCTAAATCTAAGGGAAGCTGTAATTCATTGCTTTATTTGATTCCTAACGAAACGGTCAATGAGTCGCCAAAATTCCCGCAAAACACAGACTTCTCAGACGCTGACAACGGAGAAGGAAGTGATCTCATTCAGAATCTATTAGGTCTTCAGGACTCTAAGATTTTGGATGATTTACTCGATTCCGGTGCAGATTCTGCCGCCAGAATACTAGGAGTAAAAGATTTGGCGTAACATTTGTTCAAACACTCCATTTACTAATAATAAACAAATTGTCCTCAACTTAATAGTGATGCAAATTGTATGGCAGTCCTGTTGTTAAATAATTTTATTAAACATTTATAAATTCACAAAAAGCACATAAATAGTAGTGTAGTTCCAATAGATTTATATTTTGAACAAAAAATTAACTAAAATATGTATCACAAACTATGCACTCAATTCTCAAATATAAATAAGTTTTTAAACATTAAGAGACCAATAATTAATGCATTCGATTGTAATTTCATATCAATTAAGCACTAAATCTAATGATTGGAAATCAAATCCTAATTTTAATTATAAAATATTATTTAGTTTATTAAAAATAATAGATTGCAAGTTATGTTATATTTACTGTTATATATAAATATATTGATTATTATAAAAGAAAAACTTTGATTATAAACACAAATTTATTATACAATTTATGTATTATTTTCTACACATTTATTAGGAAATATGGGTTGCATTGCATTCCAATCAATCAAATAATTAATTATTACTGTAATTAAAAATCAATCCAATATTTGTTACTGTAGTGCCTTTCGTTAGCACTGATTAATCAAATGCAATGTTATTCTCATCAGTTTATCATTCGTATTGTCTGTGCCTTTCTTTGTAACCATTTCTTTAATCATTCTGTTTTGTGGTCAGATATCTCAAGATATTTGATTTAAACATTGATTCCGTTTTTCTTTCGTTATATTTAACTTAACTTTGATTTTTCATTAATTATATTAAATATTTTGGGAATTGTTTTCTCTATAATTTGTTATAATAACTCCTAGTCGTAAACGGCTTTATTGGCTCTTTGGGTGCCTTTTCTATGGCTCTAAGCATTAATTGTATTTAAGGCACCGAAACATTGTATTCTCTTTTATTTGATTTATCAAATAAATTGTTTAATTCATTGATTTAATTGTTTTTATTTTCAAACTATTTTTTAAACACTTAATTACTTAGGAATTTCAGAAATGAATTTTTTTTTGCAAATATTCCATAAGTTTTCATTATAAACTTGGTAGATTAATTAATTACATTTGAATTTTAATTGGATTCAATTTAAGTGATAACTTTTCTAAAACTTTGATATCAGCGCTAATTTATATTTTTCAATCATTATTATTACCACTAATATAAATGTTATCTCAATATTGAAGATAACTTTAATTAAAACTTTTGGTCAAAATTTCAAACTCAAAGTTTGCCGAAAATTCAAGTTTATATCAGTAAAAGATTTGAATGCATTATTCTATAATTAGAATAAATTTACCTATCTTAATAGGATGAGCAAAGTTTTTGGTTTATGGAGCTCACGCATTACGCATTATCAACATTATCACCATGGTTACTCACTATTTATATCCTTAAATTGTTTATATCTTTAATTAAAAACATATGATTTGGTTAATGATTCAACACTTCTTTAAATAATCAGATAATCACTTAAACAACGCTTAAAATGTGTGGCATTTAATCCATTATTTAATTGTTTTGTTTTAAACTCCAGTTTAAAATCCAGTCATTTCTTAAGCCTTTTAATCAATATTTTAAATATTACTTAAAAAACTTCAGTAAATGTTTTGTTCGGATATTTTTGTGCCAATATTTTGAAAATAATTTATTATTGAATAATCAAAATATACTGAAAATAATTAGTTAATAAATTGAATAAAAATAAATTATCTAAAAATGGATTGGATTGAAGAGGAATGGCGTCAACTTTCATACAAACAAATTGCATCATATTTTGCATCCATAGGTATTTGACACACATTTTATTATCTTTTTAATTGGTTTTTATATTAAAAGGTATTATATTTGGAGGAGTATTGCCATACATTCCTCAATACCGACAGATAAAGAGTAGTGAAAACGCGGACGGATTTTCCACTTATGTCTGTTTGACTCTTCTCTTAGCAAATACTCTAAGAATTATGTTTTGGTATTTATTTCTTAACTATTTTTCAATGAAAAGATGTTTTTTATTGAAATATTAATTTAATAACTAAACGGTTAGGTTTGGACACCCATTCGAGACACCACTTTTAGTACAATCGGTGGTAATGAATAGTGCAATGATTGCATTGATTGAACTCTGCGTTAGAGTGAAAAACACTAATTTATTGGTTGCCAACAAAAACAGATTTTTTATCGGTATTTAATTCTTTGTCTAAATTTTGTCTCATTTTTTGCTTTAGTTTTTTCAAAAATTTCATTAATTTTTTTAACAGAAGGATTGAAATCACTTCCAAATTCTAACCAATTAAATAATGAGAAAAGTTGCATGAATATCAATATCAATAACAATATAACTGTAGATAATTCGGGTTCTGTTTATTTCATTGACTTAAGTAAACACTTTTTCACATAAAACTGCATTAAATCTATTTTTCAGAACTATATCTCAAATGATTTACTTTTGATCATAACTTTGAATTCACTCAAATACTCTTATCTCATATCAAACAGAGGGTAGTTTTGATGGAATTACTTCTGATTTTCAGCAAAACAAGTTTTTTGGTAGGTTTTACGTCGGGTCTACACATTTGCCATTCATTTTCTTCTTTTAATTTATTTTTTGATTTATTTCGTAAAATTCAAAATTAATTTTTATTTAAAATTAGATTTCGATTGGCGTTACTTTTGGGAGTGGACAGACTTCACCAGTTATATCGAATTTCTCGCTGTTTTTACAATATTTTCTGGTGTTTTGATGTATATATTCCACGACATCTCTATATTTGTCGAATCGATCGGATTTCTATCGGTTTTCATTGAAGCGATTTTAGGCGCTCCACAACTCATTAAAAACTATGAAAACAAATCGACTCTTGGAATGAGGTTTTGAACGAATAAACAATAATTAATTGTTAATTCAATTTTTGAATATTACAGTAAACTAATGGTCCTTTTGTGGACAGTCGGTGATGTATTTAAGACGGCTTATTTTCTGGTCAGAAGCGCACCCATTCAGTTCTGGATTTGTGGTCTCTTACAAGTGTCCATCGATTTATTGATTTTCGGACAAACAATTATTTATCGAAAGCCATACAAAAAACTATCGAAAGCTTATATTCAATGAGATTTTATTTTATATTTTCTTTAAAATCAAAGATAAAAATTAAAGTTATTTTAATATATTTTTAATGAATGTTATATTAATTATTCAATTCTAGTCTATTTTCAAGGTTTTTATGTCATTTTTATTCATTCATTTTTTTAAACTCCAATTACAATATTTTATTTATAAATAAATATTTGATTACATTTATGTTATTTTTATTTATCTCTATTTACTATT
Organism: Achipteria coleoptrata; assembly: GCA_000988765.1. Lineage (NCBI taxonomy): Eukaryota > Metazoa > Arthropoda > Arachnida > Sarcoptiformes > Achipteriidae > Achipteria > Achipteria coleoptrata. Next base: position 9,962 of record LBFM01009132.1, on the reverse strand, counting down.
ATTTCAACAAAACTATTAATCAATGAATTTTGAAATTCTAGTGACACTCTATGTGTCATTCAATACATGTATTAATAGTTTATTTATTGTCTCTATTTTATTATCTAATTTATTGAACCGAAATTCAAAATACTTGAGGACTTAAAACCAATTATTAGTCTTAAATATATTATTTAAAAGCAAAGATCGGACAAAGAATATTGAACTTAAAACCAGTACTATATTTAGTTACTGTTTATTCAATACTTTCGACTTTAATTCTTTAGTTTTTTTAAGTTTTTAATTTGAGTTTCGTTTTTTGACATTTTTTAGATAAATATTAAAATTTCATCAATAATTTAATCGATAATTTAATACTTAAAAATGATTTATTAGAAAAATTGATGAAAAAATAGATAATAACGAATGAATTAAAAATATAAACTCTACACTAATATATAATATAAGTTCAAATCGACTACTATTAGTGAAATACCGGTAGTTTTAAAACACAAGTCATTTGAATGATTTAAAGTTTTTGAACTATTACTGAAACCACTGAACCATAACTTTTAGAAAACTTTGAATATAATTTCACATCGACTCCACTCTATTATCGTTACAAACATCGAGGAATAGTGACTAAAATTACTTCTAAAGTTTGTTTTAAGAGTTTTCTAATTGAAATGACCAGAAATGACAACAGAATTTGGTTCAGCAGATGTCCGGCGATCTACGATTGTTAAAATCGCAGCACAGAATAGTCCTTTGGATTCATTGACAGCGTCACCAAAGATGAATAATACTATCGAAAAAATTGAATCACTGACTAATCGTTGGCCAACAAATGTGATACTTTCACAAACTCTCGGAGATAACTCTCTTCACAATAGCCTTACTCCACATCCATCTCCTTCTTCGACTCTAACAAAACCAAAAGCCATTACTCCATCGAAAGATAATTCATTTGATAAAAAAGTTAATTCTCCAGATTATGAGATCTCGGAAACGAATCCAAATTCATTTGTGGATAACTTTAAAAGAAGTGAAACATTCAGTAAAAAGTTTAAAGATTTCAACGAAAGAGAATCTGAAGTGATTCCCGACTCTCGAAATTCTCGCTGTATTTTTCTCTCACAAATTCATCTGATTTTTCACATTTCAATCACTATTTGTCTCTTTGGGTACAAAGGTTTGCAATTATTTAAAATCTTTTAAATTAAAGAAAAGTTTAATTTATCTTAAATTCTTAGGTTATGACACAAATATAAAGAATTTAATGTCTAATCAAACGCTAATTATAACATATTTGGCATATCTTATGGTTTTGTCGATTGTATTCATGTTATTATTGCGCTATTTTTGCGTATATAGTGATGACATTGGATTAAAAGAGATTAGAAGCGGTCAGAATAATATAATTGACACCTAATTTATCATTAATATTATTTTTAACTAAACAGAACAGTTGTCTATTTTATTGGGCGCAGCTTTTCTTGGGTTGATCCATCTCATTTATTTGTCTCTTGAAGTTTTTGAATGTATGGAATCAGAATTGGTTTTGATGCCTGTCCTTGAATTTGTATTCACATTTCTTCTAAATCATTATTTGTTAACTCAGGTGAGTTTTATTTTAATCAATTTCAAAATCTAATAAATGACAATAATATTTAAGGTGATTCAAGACAGAGATCTGGGGCTCAGGAATATAGTTATCTCTCATCTTCTCTCCACACAAATCTCTTTATGGCTCATCAGTTTTGACGCTAAACCAGAGGTGTGTTCTTTCAATGACGGATACGAATATAATAGCAGTTCATTAATAACTAATACGAATATAAGGAACTCTTTATTACCCAGAAATGTATTGAATCTAATGATTCCTATAATACATGACTACAAACTGTTGACAATATTTATATTAATTACGATTTGGTTTACAAGCAATCAGTCAAAAATTAGTTTCATAAGAGCTAAGCTTTTCGATGAGGAAGCGCTAAAAACTGCTTTCCTTTCGGCAAAATCGTCTGCACTGAAAGGCTTTTCAATCGGTTTCGCAATATTTTTACTGTCGATTGTCGTTATTCTACTCGAAGATAAAGAAATCCTCAAAACAGTACATATTTTAATTCAAGTAATTATTTTATTTCAAATATACAAAAATAATCTTAAATTGTCTGCAATTATAATAACAAAATATAAACTCTATTTTCAGACAATTTTTGGATTTGTTTTAATGATTGGTTTATTGATTATGAGAAGAAAAAAGAAATATTTAAACTATAAATACAAAATGAATTTTCTGGACTACCATTTCGTGGTTTACATCACACTATTGGCTGCGTTTATCTTCGGTTTGAGACAACTTATGTTCAGTTCTTCACATGAAGTCTCATATATTTATCAAATATTCGATGGATTGACTCTTATTATTCAAATCAGTTTACAGTCATTTATTATAAGATTACAGCGAAGAAAGTTTGTTGTAATGAATCAAATATTTATTCTTTCAGTTCTCTCAAACCTAAGTCTTTGGATTCTTGAGATCTTTGATATATCAGACAAATTATCCACAGTTTATATGATAACTAATTCGTTAATCATTTTAAATATATTCGTATCATTAAATCGTTTCTATTCTGCTCTTGTATTCTATCAGTTCTGGAAATCAAACTAAACTTTTGTCGGCATATAATTGGCTGAGAAAATTAACATGTTAGTTTCATATAATTTTAATTAAACATTAAATGTGATATTATAAACGCTATATATCTAGAAATGCTTGTCTATTTTGCTCAAGGACAACTCAAAATTTACTTTACATACATGTAAGTTAATTAAAAAAGAATAAACAAAAAATATTGGTTCAAATTCTTTGGATTAATTTTAATTTTATGTATTTTTTGAAGAAAAATTCAGGAAATGTTTGAAACTTTCAAAATATTTCCAATCATTTGTGATAAGAATTTAAAGACTTTTAAAATTTAAAGTTTTTTTCATTGAAAGCGGAAAAAAGTGGAATTCAGCCGTCAGTTGAATGCCTCGAGCGTTGTGTTCACTGAATAGCAGTTGTGCTGAACTGTTGAGCGCATCACTACTTTACTTGAATGACATTATGAGTCTCTAGTAGTGAGTGAACCCGTGTTTAGTCTCTACTCGTTTACAATCTATTGTTTGCAATGTTTTACTGCCATTGAGTCGACTAAAGCGTGACTTTCTTTAGATTTTAATTATTAATAATTGTCGACAAAAAATGGTTAAAAATATTGATTTGTTTTTATTAATGATTAGTGTTTTTAAATAATTATCAATCATTTAGTGATGTCTTAAATGAGTTGACATTTTTGTGATTAAATATTGAGATTTAGTTGAAATGCCTGACAATGAGACCAAAGAGGATAATACCAACAAAAGACCCAAAAGAAGAGCCGCTCAGAGGGTATTCCAGTTTATATTTTATATCAAATTAAAGTGAAATTTAAAATTGTTTTGTATTTTACACCAAAGACTTACGTGTCGTATGAAAACACGAGTGTCTGGAATGAAGACAAAGACCTGAAGAGAGCGTTATTGGCATCACTTCAAGACGTGAAGAAAACTGTTTCGAAGTCGACATCAATTTATGAACAAAACGGCAAAAATGAGTCAAACGTTGAGAAAAAGACAACAAAAAGTGATGTATTGTCTAAACTCAACTCAAAAACCGGTTCGCAATCGATTGTCTGTAAAGAGAGTGAATCGCTTGTTGTGGACAACAATTGTAGTCTATTGTCATTAGCGGCTCACAGAAGAGCCAGAGTTTCGGCGCAAAGAAAGTTTGCTCAAAGTTCGGGTTTTACGACTAATAGTCCGGTTTCGACGCCAATCAAAACCGGTTTCGTTGCCTCTAATAATGTCGTCGATCTCTTTCCGAACCAAAAACCAAAAACAGAAGACTTTTTGACTTTTCTATGTCTGCGTCGGTCACCGATTTTACCGCCGAATCTCGACTTTATTCGTCTCGAAAGTGAAAGAAAAGTTATCGAAGAGAATAAACGCGAAACTGATTCGGAAAACATATCTAACGATGAATTAGAAACCAATGATAAGTACACGACGTGTCGGCTCAGAGCCAGTGTTGACCGCAGAGGAAGCTCTTCGAGTACTGTCTCTAAGGCTACGTCATTGAGCAGTAGAGCCAGTATTCAGATCTCTAATCGAAAAAAGTCTGAAAATCAAAGAAATGATAACAAAATTCAAAATTTAAAACGAAATCAAACGATAAGTTCTGAAAATAGTTTAAGAAATATCGGAACAGATCTCAACCAAAATGTTAAACAAAATGTTAAGACAATTTCACAAAAATCAGATGAATTCCAATCGAAGACATTTGATTCGTTAAAACAAAAATACAAACAAAAACGATTCGATAAAAAGTCTTTAAATCCGTCCAAAAGTCTTAACTCTAATAAGAAAAATGATTCAAAATTTATTAAAATTAATAATTTTAATGAAAAGAAAAATTCAGAAAACATTGGAATTCAAACGCGACAACAACTGAGAAATCATTCAAAGAATGACAAACAATACGATTCTAAAGATAAAGAATTTTCGAGGAATACTGATTCCGGTCCTTCTGAACGGGTTTTGCGTTCAAACAAATCAGTTATCGTTAGCCATAATAACAGTGATTCGAATAATCAGAAAATGACCAAAACTTTACTTCAGAAGAATAGCACAAAAAAGAATAAAAATTTGAATTCTAGTCAAATAGGAATTAGGCCTAAGAAAAGGAAAGCTAAACCAGTGGTTCCACTCATTGATTACTACTTCGACAGCGAATTTGATAGCGATTCTGAAAAGAAGAACACCAGAAGTGAAGATAATTCTAATTCTCAAGAATTTAAAATAAAATCGAAAAACAGTTTAAAAGACAATAAAATTAAGAAAATATCAAAACCCATATCAGAAGAGTCCCGAACTCCTACATCAAGTCGTCCCAAAGGAACCAAAGTGTCGATCAATAAACCCAAAACTAGTCTGAGTTCTGATACGAGAAGACTGACCCGTAGTTCGCGTCCACTTTCACCGCTAAAAGACAGCAAAGACTTGGAAAGGGAGCGACAGATCAAAGAACGAATTATTGCGATCGAAAGAAAACACAAACGTTTGCGTCGCTGTCCTTCAAATCAAAGTCTTCATTCATCGACTTCTAGCAGTTCTTCCTCTTCATCAGAATCGTTACCGAATTCGTTGTCCTCGTCTTCGAGTATTAATAACACGCGTCTGACCCGTTCTCTCGAACAGTTAAAAAAGATTAGAGATATCGCAGCAAAACTGAAAAAAGAACAGAATAAAAAAGAAGACAAAACTAAGACTATACCTAAAAATGCAATCAATTGTCGCAAAAATAGACAAAACACTAATAAACGCCAGAATTCATCCGAAACTAAAATTAATGAAAGTTTGAACACAAATAAATCCCAGAAAACGAATAATTCTGCGCAAAGGACTGTTACCAGAAGTATGCGGGACTCTGTCGTGAGTGCAATGAGTGATACAGATTGTGATACTGAGGGTATTGTAGTTTAAGTTATAAATATTATAGCAGTTTATATAAATTTATAGCCATTTTATCGATAATTTTCGTACAAATAATATAATAACGAATTTATTTAATGATTCGATTGAATCAAAAAAATGTTTAGAAATTTTAGAGAATTTATTAATTTAGTCACTATTCTAACCATTTTTTATTCAGCACTCAATTAAACTCTTAATTAAATAGTTTTTAGATAATTGTATTCTAATTGAATGTAATATTTGGAAAAATATTGAAAATAAAATAATTGTTTTTAATATATAATAATAAAAGATATGTTTAGTATATGTTTAGTACGAAAATATCTTTTGGCTATAGATTTAGCTCTGATTTAGTTTTGTTTTAAAATTAGTTTTGAATATTGTTTTTAAAGGCGATGACTGTCGGGAATGCGATAATTTGATCAGTGATTTGAGTGCTACCGAAGACTCAATGGCTTCTATTCTCGACGACGATATGGAAAGGGCTTCGATTGTGATTCAAGATATGGCTGAAGACATAAACACACTTTTAGTAAACAGTTCTGAGAATGATCTCCAATATGGCAGTACTGAACACATTCAGGGACTTATGACGTGTGAGTTTTCGGGCGCTTTCTCTGAGGAAACGGTGACGACTGCCAGTGCCATACTTTTGCCGTCAGAGTGTCACTCAGAATATAGTTATGTCCAAACAGATGACACACAAATCCGTTCGACTGTTGACGCGTCCACTAATACGACAGAAGAGGACATATTATCGTGTCTTTCATCTGATGACACACAAACTGACTCTCAATACGAGTACAGTTCCCAAACACTTTCTGTGGGAACACAAACGACTGTAAACACTTCTGTCCAAACGGACGGACCTCTCGAATGTTAACTTTTGTCAAATTCTCTATATTTTTATTTATTGATTTTTAATATTAAAAAATCACTCAATTTTTATGACAATTAATGAATTTATTGATTATATTTTCATTCATTTGAATGATTACTTTCCGCACACTTTACTTATTATATAATCGAAACAATACTTAATTAGAAAACAAATGTATTATATTTTATATAAAACTTTAATTTTTTGAGATTTTCATTATTTTTGGATAATAAATGATTACAACTCTTTCTAAACGAACGAAACGATGGCTTTCTTTTTGATCATTTAATTGGAAAAATTTTAATATTTTATTAATATATTTTGGAAAACAAATAATTTGTTTGATAAAAGACTCGATAAATAACTCTAGAAATTATTTAATCCTTGTCTGTCTGTCTGTCTGTCTATATGTCAGAAAAGTGGTTCTGTTTGGAAGACAGTCATAAGCTTTTATTAAGTATTTACCGATATTTGGATTTTGATTTTTTCAACATTTCTCGAAATAAAATTTAATAAATATCTGATAATTTTAATTATAATTATTGAGACAATTAGTGATTAGCTTATTATATAATCAGAGGATATACACAAAAAGGAAGCAATTCTATTGAATTAATTGTGATCTAGGTTAATTGTGATAAAATTGTGTCAAATTCTTCTCAAATAATTTTGATATCAATAACTAATTATAGAAATGATCATAAATTTAGTTAATTCTTATTTTTTGTTAGTTTTGAATCTTTTGATGGTTCAAAGAATATCTCTGATTAATATCAAAGAGACTAAACTAATGATAAACTAATAAATCGGACAAAATTTTGATCTCTTCAGTCGTTATATTAAACATTAATCTCTAAAATGTCAACAAATTTCTAAATTATTTAAGTTTTAGACAAAATTCGAGTAAATATTACAATAAATGATATGAAATTCGCAAATAATATAATGAATGCGATATTCAATGATTTAAATGTAATGGGAATGCATTTATTAATAGGTTTTCTCAGTTTGCTTTCGAACCATTGGTCTCATCTTTAAAACCGGTCACATATCCGCTATTCTTAGCGACATCTTCTCGACCCGCTTTACCTCTACCCTTCCCGGTCTCATCAAATCTTTGTTTGTGAGAACCGGTGTATTTTGTGTGATCTGTTAGTCTTCCGACAGCACCAGAAGTGACAGCCGTCTGATCAAAGATTTTGTTAAATATTGTTATTTTCATTTTAATAAATAAATAGAGAAAACAAATATATACCGAATACATACCGTTGTTTTTGTGGTAGAGGGCGGACCACTACTCGAGAGCTGCAATTAATGTTTTTCGAGTATTTAAATAGTATTTAAGTGTTTTGATTGAGAATTAGAGAATCGTTTAATACATACCTTTTGTTTGATTTCTTGTAAATCAATTTTTTTGTTTTTTGCAATACTTTCTAAAAACTGATTGTATTCGCAAAGAGTTAACGCTTTCTTTGTTCTGACAAATATTGAAGTATTGATTAAATAAATGAAAATCTGTTCAAATAGTGGATCATTACTTTGCAATTTGTTTAAAGTAAATTCCTGTGTCAACAGTAGTGATCTTTTTGCCATCGATGACCTTGGCCTGTTTGAACCATTTATCACTATTGGATAAAGTGATACAATCGCCGACACTCTTATGATCACCGAATTTTGCGAATACTTTGAATAGTTCTTCGAAATTTGGCGTAGCGTTGGCCGGTGGGGTTGTCGGCACTGGTGGCTGTGCGGGCGCTGACTGGGCTCTTGTGGCAGATGGAGACGAATTGGCATTCATTGTTTCCATCTGATATGAAGAAGTTATGAAAAACATTTTCAGATTAGACTTTCTTTTAACTGAATATTCAACTCTACATTTAAACATCACTTTAGGAACAAATATTGAGAAATGATATTAAAATCAAACATTTCTTAAGTTTTATTAAAAGTTTGTATAAAATTCAAAATACCGACAATTTTCACGCTTTTGACGATTCAATGCTTTCACGAAAACTATTGTATTGGTGTTTAAGAACAGGTGTTTAGATGTGTTAAAATGTTTGTCAATATTTATATTTTTATTGAATTTCATTAAAATAAAGAAATCATTAAATAAATAAATTAATGAACGAATGAATGACAGAATAAGAGAGTCTCTAATTTAATTTGAGTAGACTAGCATTAGTGACTAGCAGTTAGTGACTAGCTCATTCTTTTCACATTCAATTCTTTGTAATTCAATAAACTCGATAATTAAGTTGACAAAGATTACTTTATTCTTGACTAATTTTATGCAAGTTTGTCATATTTATCATTTAGTAAGGAAACTTATTCAATTTGAACTAGTCGGTTTGAAGTTTGAATAAATTGTTCAAACTTATACTTTAATTAATTTTCAAATGAAACAAGTTGAATGTTTTAATGCGATATACTAACTATTAAAAAAATTAAACGTTAAAAACATTTTAGAATTAATTATAATTTCTTAATAAACAATAAACAGAGTTTAGAAGTGGTTGTCGTAAAAACACCTTTACATGAGTTGAAGAAATTAAATTCAATGCTAAATGAATTCATGACTAAAACAAATTTTATGTTATAAGTGTTGAAAATATTATCTTTGAATACATTATCTGATTAATGCCTTTTTTGATAAATGAGTTTCAATTCAAAAATTAATTTTAAATTCAATTGAAATTTATGTTTTCTGAATAAAAGGACTGATTTTATTCTATAACTACTTCTTCTTACATTACTTGTGCAGGGTGAATGTTCAATATATTTAAAATTTAATTAATTGTTCCAAATGAGCATGGTTATTAAAAAGTGTTATTGCTATTAATATTTATTAATAATAAGGTAATCATGATAATTTATGTATTATTGTATGAATTGAGTGACAAAATTGGATAAAATATCAAATTGTTAGACATAATAAACTATGAGTTTTATAGTCTTGACATTTGCGATATTTGATAATATTTTATATGAAAATGAAATTAATATTCAGAAGATAAGAATCTTGGTTAATGGTTCACATTTTGATTTAAAATTTGTTAAATAAAATATTGAATTTTACTATTAATAAAAATTGGATTCAAAAATATCAATACCTGGGTTCTAGAATTTGGTACCACTCCTTAGGACACAAAGTTTCGGATAATATGATTATCAAATAAATATATTGGAAATTAGTTTGTATTGCTTAATCAAGATTAAT
>LBFM01009107.1:0-87930 GCA_000988765.1 Achipteria coleoptrata | reverse complement strand
TTTATTTTTAATATTCAATCAAAATTACCACGCTCAGTTATATCTTGAAATTATAGCTGCTTTTTGTATAAATGAAAGGAAACGCTATGCTAGATAACCCCCGATCACTTAACTGAATGATTCCGGCAAATTGCGCCCGTAATAAATTTCTTGCATTTCCTTATGTAATTGATGGCTGATCAGTTCACGTTCTTTTTTATTAAGCTGCTCTGGTTTAACGTTAAATAAATAATTATTTAGATGAAAATCTTTTAATAACATTTTAGTATGAAAGATATTTTCTTGATACACGTTAACGTCCATCATGTGATACAGCGATTTGATGCTATCTGACATAAAATTTTGAATGGAATTGATCTGATGGTCTATATAATGTTTGGTGCCGTTTATGTCGCGAGTAAACCCACGTACCCGATAATCCATAGTCACAATATCAGCTTCCAGTTCATTAATCAGGTAATTCAGGGCCTTAAGGGGGGAGATAACACCACAAGTAGACACCTCAATATCAGCACGAAAAGTACAAATTCCCCCTTCTGGATGGCTTTCTGGGTAAGTGTGGACACAAATATGGCTCTTATCCAGATGAGCAAGTAGCCTGTCTGGCACTGGTCCTACCTGTTCTAAGATGCCAGTATCGTGCAGATCTTCATGCCCTTCACTCACTAAAATTGCCACACTAGCCCCCTGTGGCTCATAATCTTGACGAGCGATATTCAAGATATTGGCCCCAATGATAGAGCAAGTTGCACTTAAAATTTCTGTTAGACGGTTGGCGTTATATTGTTCGTCAATATAAGTAATGTAGGCATTACGGTTATCTGCGGTTTTGGCATAGCAAATATCATAGATACAAAAACTCAGACCTTTCGTTAAATTATTAAATCCATGTAATTTCATTTTGTACAATTTCGTTCACCACTGTACAACCAAGGTTACGCCACGTTGATGGAAAGGGCATGTAAGCGCCTATTCGACACCTACCGAACAAGTCGATGCAGCGTCAACCACCCTCCTAAAAATGCTCATTGACTAGTTGTCACCTTCACTTTTTCGGGTGTGTTTAGCTTGCCTGAGCCTTGTACATTAAGATCACGAATAGGCTCTAACAAATATTGTGGCAGAACAAAGCTTGCAACATGCAACGAGGGATTATAGTAACGGCACATCAACCCAGCGGCAGAAAGACGACTTTGCAAGACATGTTCGTTGACGTTGCGTAATAATGGATTTTGGGTAGCCCAGGCAAAAGCCATCGTCCCACCACAGTAGGTAGGAATGGCCGCCAGATAGAACGTAACGTCTTCAAAGCACTGGCGCAGCCTTGCGTAACTATTAAGCACTTCCTCCTGTTGCAGGAAACAAACGCCATTTTGTGCCACAAAAATACCGTTATCATTTAATCTATCAGCACAATTTTGATAAAAGGCCAGGTTGAATAAACTTTCACCAGGACCTTTAGGATCCGTGCCATCGCAGATAATAACATCAAACTTCTCCCCTGTTTGATGAACAAAATTAGCCCCATCATCAATCACTAGGTTACAACGAGGATCTGCATAAGCACCCGCGCTGTGATTAGGTAAATATTGCATGCATAATTCCACTACGCTGGCATCAATTTCAAGCAAGGTAATATGCTCAACGTAGGGATAGCGGCTGACCTCCCGTAGCGTTCCCCCGTCGCCTCCGCCAATAATCAGCACTTTCTTTACTTGACCATGCGCTAGCAACGGCACATGAGTAAGCATGTCATGATAAATGAATTCATCCCTTTCAGTAGTTTGCACCACACCATCTAATACCATGACACGCCCCCAAAAGGGATTCTCAAAAATGAGCAATTCTTGGTGTGCGGTCTTTTTTTGATACAACCTCTTCGCTACTAAAAAATGCTGACCAAAATCGGTGTGTAATGTCTCATAGCAAATATCTTTTTGTAACATATCTAGCCTGTCCTGTTTGTAGCAACAATCATAGGAAATAGAACAATTATCATAGCTAACTCTGGCTGATGTTGCACGATGGAATTTCAGGCAGACAAAACGTAGATATCAATTTGCATAGGCGAGCAACACTAAAGAATCATGGGCTAAAGACTGGCATTTTTTGACAGTGGGAATGGAAATACTACGCAGGTCATGATAGCTATTTTCACCCAATACTTTCATATCATACTGATGGTAATTACGTAAATCTAAGTGATTTTTCTTGGCAAAGAAAACAATGGCCCGTTTTATTTTTGTATTCGCCAATTTGCTGTAACCGCAATCCTTCTTCAGATAAACAAAAATAGCCGTTAGATCAGCAAGATCCTCTGCTTCCGATTCACTTAATGCTAAACAAGCGGGACAAGTGCTCAATTGTGCAAGTAACAGGATGATGAAGCTTGTTTTTTTCATTGTAAAATTAACTAATTGATTATTTATAAGCTATTATGGTTGTTTATTTAATTGGAATATTTTTGTTATAGCCTATTCAAGACCTACTTCACAAGGCTGACGCTGCGTTAAAAACACCCTCAACATCCTTATTTACCCTCTTTGACCTGCACTTTTTCGGGTGTTTTTGCCTTGCCGATGCTCGCCCATTGAGATGTCGAATAGACTTTTAGAAAAGGTAGTAAGATGATTATACCTTTGTTAAGCAGTTAACTAGTCTTTCCGAGCAGTTGCCGATTGCATTAGTCTTCTCGTAACAGGCTAATGTTTTTTTCATACAGGACCAATGAAATTTTAAGGGAGTAACATGACAGCATCTTCTTTAGTAACGCCGACTAGCCAATCATTGGCTATACAGGCACTCGATCTTGCATTCGGCACCTTTCAGGCCAAAAGAAGTATCCCATCAACACATTTTTGGCAATACCGTAAAATATTTCACGCGGTATCTGATAGCCTGCAAGATCGTGGTCAGTTAACTAAATCAGACATCATTTGCTCACAACATCAATTACTTCAAGCCTTAGATTTAGCACACCATGAGGCACAAACAGCATTATCAACGTTTAGCAATCAAGAGTTAGAAATAGCCAACAATATGGAAAAGTACGTTATCAACGGTACCTTGCCGGATAATTCCCATAGTCCATCGGCTGATGCCCTTAAGGAAGTAAAAAGCATCATGCATACTATGGACGTAGAGAAAGACGATCATCTTCCCCATATTATGAGAGAGCTAGAAATAACAGCACCAAAAGATACAGATGGCAGCGGTGATATAGGTTGTTTTAAGCGAATGCAGGCATTATTTTGCTATGTCATTAACAGTAAAAACAATATTAGCGTAGGCCGCCATGCCTGTAATCTTACAAACGTGCTAACTCGAAATATAGCCAGTGTGTTAGTTCCCACTTTTTTACGCCAAGGCATTAGTTACGGCATTGAGTCCCTACTAAAGACAAACAATGCGACACAAATTACACGTTATGCACTGGCAACAACTGCAGCTTCAGTGCCACTATTACTCAATATTCTTGGTCTTATTAGCGATCGTTTTAGCGGGAGCGATACGGAAAAGACCTGTGTCTGCCGGGCATTAAACATTGCCATCGGGGCAGGGTCGATTATTATCGCTGCTACTACGGGGGTGCTACCAGAATTAACTGCTCCTCTTATTGCCTTTAACGCTTATTGCTTAATACGCGACCTGGTACAGGCTGTTTTAAAACTTAAAGATAATACGCAAACTGTGCACTCTCAAACTATCCTTAACGCGGCAGCCTGTTACGCAATTAACCAAGTCGTTGTAGGAACGGGAATGCAGATACTGGGCTCGCCTTCTGGCGCCGAAGGATTGGCTAAGGCAGTAGCGTATTCGGATATTCTACGCAATGATGCGATTCGGGCAGTAATCAACCTATTAGGAGAAACGACTGACGAACTTGTATTTAGGGGGATACAGCATTATCGTGAAAATCAACCTATGCAGATTAGGGTAGAGGCCAGCATACCAACCGGAAAGGATTTGATAAAAATACTCACCCAACAGTTGGCAGGACGCACTGCCGTATTTGATAACCTAGTGCTGATTAGTGCGTCTGCTTCTACATACATCAGCAAGCTGAGTAAGCTAAAGAAAACGGTTGCTGAAAACGTAGTCGTCGTTGTTGTTGTTGGCATAGAGTACCCCATTCTTGTCAATACCATTACGGGGCAGAAAGAAACTCCAGCACCCGCATTGCCTCCCTCCCCTATGATGAATATGACAAGATGTTAGCTGCTTACCCGTCGTCTTTTAAGTTATCACTTTGGCTGGGCATTCGCCCAACCCAGTAGCCTCCCCCTCTACAATCAAGACGATCAAGGGCTCACCGCCCTTGCTGCAATTCGCAGTACCGCATATGGATAGATAGTCCTCTATCCTCTCTGTCCTTTTAAATTAGGCAAATCAGTAATACTGCCTTCATAAATTTCAGCAGATAATCCTATTGATTCATGCAGCGTTGGATGGGCATGGATAGTCAACGCAATATCCTGTGCGTCACAATCCATCTCAATGCCTAAACCAATTTCCCCTAATAACTCGCCAGCGTTACTCCCCATGACAGCACCGCCAATAAGACGATTGGTATCTTTATTGAAAATAAGTTTTGTCATTCCAGCCGTACACTGAGAGGCTAATGCGCGGCCTGATGCCGCCCAGGGAAAGACAGAGGCCTCGTAGTTGATGCCTTGCGCCTTAGCTTCTTTTTCCGTGATACCTACCCAGGCGACCTCAGGATCAGTATAAGCAATAGAAGGGATCACCTTTGGTTCAAAATAATGTTTATGGCCAGCAATGACTTCCGCTGCAATATGCCCTTCGTGGATCCCTTTATGGGCCAGCATGGGTTGTCCAACAATGTCACCAACAGCAAAGATGTGAGGCACGTTAGTACGCAGTTGTTTATCAACTTGAATAAATCCTTGGGAATCGACCACTACCCCTGCATTGCTGACATCTAGCTGTTTGGCATTTGGCGCACGACCGACAGCCACTAACAGAGCGTCATAATGTTGTAACTCAAGAGGAGCATTTTTGCCTTCCATCCTGACGTAAAGCGCCTTCTTTTTCCCTTCTACTGCAATAACTTTAGTTTCCAACATAATGCGACATAGTTTGCTGATATGTTTTGTGAATAGCTTTATGACATCTTCGTCTGCTGCAGGGATGATTTGCTCAAACGTTTCAACTACATCAACCTGAGATCCCAAAGCATGGTACACCGTTCCCATTTCAAGACCGATAACTCCTCCTCCCATCACCAGTAAACGTTTAGGAATCGTTTTTAGTGCTAGGGCATCAGTAGAAGTCCAGATTCGTGGATCATCGTGGGGAATAAAGGGGAGTTCTATGGGCGATGAACCTGCCGCAATAATAGCATTATCAAAATTAATGGTTGTTGTTTGATGCTCAGCGGCAACTAGCAACCTATTTGTACCGATAAATTTACCAAGACCTTTTACTACCTCGACTTTTCTTCCCTTAGCCAAACCAGATAATCCTTGCGTTAATTGTCTGATCACTCGCTCTTTCCAGAGGCGTAATGTATCGATGTCTATTTTTGGAGCCCCAAAGCTAACACCGGTTTCTGCTAACGCATTGCTTTCTTTAATAATTTTTGCTACATGTAACAATGCCTTAGAAGGGATACAACCAACATTTAAACAGACACCCCCCAAGGTGGCATGGCGCTCTACCAATAGCGTGCTAAGACCTAAATCCGCACAGCGAAAAGCGGCAGAATAACCAGCCGGACCTGCACCTATCACCACCACCTGGGTTGTTAACTCAATACCCATTAGTACCTCTTAGCATTCGTTATTCAATTTGAAAGGCGACCGGTATATCATCACGAAAAATATTACATCACATCAGTAGCAACCTGATATCTGTCACAACACGAGAAAAATAGCTGACGAACTGCGCTCCAGCAACACCATCAATAACACGGTGATCAAAGGAGAGCGATAATGGTAGCATCAGGCGTGGAACAAACTCCTTATTATTCCAAATAGGCTTTATCGATGCTCTCGCAACACCTAAAATAGCCACTTCTGGTGCGTTAATAATGGGGGTGAATATACTGGAAGTAACAGCCCCTAAATTTGAAATAGTAAACCCCCCACCCTGCATATCAGAGGCTGTTAATTTACCTGCACGCGCTTTTTGGGAAAGCAGGGTTAATTCCTGAGAGAGCGCAATCACTCCTTTTTTGTCTACATTACGTAATACCGGTACCATTAGGCCCTGTTCTGTATTAACAGCAATCCCAATATTGACGTATTTCTTTAAGGTTAGCGTATAACCGTCTTCAGCCAGGGAGCTATTAATTCGCGGGAATACCTTTAATGTATGGGCGGCGGCTTTTATCAAAAATGGTAATAACCTAATGTTGATATCTAGCTTTCTCTTTTCAATATCAACCTGTTGTTCTTTGCGAAAAGCATCAAGGGAAGTGATATCAACTTCCTCAAACTGCGTAACATGGGGAATTGCTGCCCAATTACGGGTTAAATTGGCTGCGGAAATTTTTTGAATGCGTGTCAGTTTAGTCTGTTCAATGTCACCAAACTTGGCAAAATCTACTGTTGGCCAAGGCAACGAGGTAGATACGGCGGAATTAACAGTGCCAGGCGAAACGGATGCTAATGCGCCCTGTATATAAGCCTGAACGTCTTCGTATAAAATCCGCTCCTTACGGCCTGTTCCTACTACTTTTGTCAAATCAACACCAAATTCTCGTGCTAAACGCCGGATAACGGGTGTCGCATGAACATAAGCGGCATCTTTGGTTGATTCATTCTGTTTCATTACCGGTACAGACTGATTAACCTGATCCCTGCAGGTAACGTCGATTGGCGCCACCGCACTGATTGTTTGGGAAGCGGTAACAGAGGGAGCGACACTTGTTTGAGCAACCACTTCTATATCGGCAGGCTGTGTCTCAACAGGTTGCGCTATCCCTTTTTTTTCTGGTATCTCCACTGTCATCATCAAGGAATGGATGGTTACCTTATCGCCCACAGAAACTTTTATTTCTTTGACTACACCAGCATGTGCAGCAGGGATTTCCATTGAAGCCTTATCCCCTTCAACGGTAATCAAGGATTGATCCACTTCGATGCTATCACCAGGTTGCACCATGATTTCAGTGACTTGAACGAGATCTTCTGTGCCAATATCCGGTATTCTTATCTCGATAACCATTTAATTCCTTATTTTTTATGCCAGACGCGGGTTTATTTTATCAGGATTAACGCCAAACTTGAGGATAGCTTGCTCAACAACTTGAGGTTCAACGTCCCCACATTTTATTAGCTCACTTAAGGCGGCGATCACAACATAGCTAGCATCTACTTCAAAATGATGACGTAGATTGGCACGGCTATCAGAACGACCAAAACCATCTGTTCCCAGTACCCTAAATCCCTTGGTTGGAATAAACGGACGAATTTGTTCAGCAAATAATTTCATATAATCTGTAGCCGCTACAGCTGGTGCAGCATGCATTATCTGTGCGACATAGGGTACACGCGATAAGGCTGTTGGATGCAACATATTCCAACGTTCACAATCTTGGCCATCGCGCGCCAGCTCGGTAAAAGAGGTTACACTATATACATCACTGCCTACCTGGTATTGCTCTGATAGCAGCCTTGCTGCCTTCCGTACATGGCGCAGAATAGCGCCTGAGCCCATCAATTGCACCTTCGCTTTGCTGCCGGATAACGTTTCTAATTTATAAATGCCTTTGCAGATACCTTCTTCCACATCCTGTGGCATGGCAGGCATGTGATAATTTTCGTTGACTGTAGTCAAGTAATAGTAAACATTTTCTTGCTGCTTTCCGTACATACGCATAAGACCGTCGCAAATAATCACAGCAACTTCATAAGCATATGCCGGATCATAAGAAATGCAATTGGGAATAGTCAGTGATTGAATTTGACTGTGACCATCTTCATGTTGCAACCCTTCACCATTCAACGTAGTGCGCCCCGCCGTTCCTCCTATCAAAAAGCCTCTAGCTTGTTGATCCCCTGCCGCCCAAAGAAGATCGCCGATACGTTGAAAACCAAATATTGAATAATAAATATAAAACGGAATCATGGGTAAATCATTAGTGCTATAAGAGGTTGCTGCTGCCAACCAGGCGGACGCGGCACCCAATTCATTGATACCTTCTTGTAAAATCTGGCCTTTTTCGTCTTCTTTATAGTAAGCAACTTGTTCACGATCTTGCGGAACATATTGCTGACCATGAGGGGCGTAAATCCCGATTTGACGAAATAGTCCTTCCATACCAAAAGTGCGCGCTTCATCTGCAATAATAGGGACCAATCTATTTTTTATAGAGGGATTTCGTAGCATCACATTAAAGACTCGCACAAAAGCGATAGTAGTGGAGATTTCTTTATCTTGCTCTGTCAACAAAGAAGCAAAATCGGTAAGAACGGGTAATTGTAGCGTTTCAGTGAAATTTTTTAACCGCGTTGGCAGATACCCTGATAAGGCCTGGCGACGTTTATGTAGGTATTGGTATTCTTCGCTTTCTTTAGAGAAACTGATAAGAGATAATTTTTCAACATCCGCTTCTGCCAGCGGAATAGCAAACCGTTCGCGAAAATGATGAATACCAGTCGTATCCATTTTCTTGACCTGATGTGCAATATTTTTTCCTTCAGCCACCTCCCCCATACCGTACCCTTTAATGGTATGCGCGAGGATAACAGTTGGGCGACCCTTCGTCTCTTGGGCTTTTTTAAGCGCGGCAAAAATTTTTATAGGATCATGGCCGCCACGATTTAAAGACCAAATTTCATGATCCTCCATGTCCTTCACTAAAGCGGCTGTCTCCGGGAAACGTCCAAAAAAATGCTGGCGTACATAAGCGCCATCCTTGGATTTATAGGTTTGGTAATCACCATCCAGGGTCTCATTCATTAACTGAATCAGCTTGCCGCTGCTATCCTGACGTAACAATTTATCCCAGCGACTACCCCAGATAACTTTCAATACTTGCCACCCTGCTCCGCTAAAAATACCTGCCAGCTCGTCAATAATTTTGCCATTACCGGTCACTGGACCATCTAGACGTTGCAGATTACAATTGATAACAAAAACCAGGTTATCTAGCTGATCGCGTGTAGCAATGGTGATGGCGCCTTTTGACTCTGGTTCATCCATCTCGCCATCACCCAGGAAGGCATAAACTGTTTGTTGAGACGTATCTTTTAGACCGCGGTGCAATAGATATTTTAAAAATCTAGCTTGATAGATAGCACAGATAGGACCCAGCCCCATCGATACCGTTGGAAATTGCCAAAATTCTGGCATTAATTTTGGATGCGGATAAGATGATAACCCCATGCCATGTATTTCTTGTCGAAAATTATACAGTTGTTGTTGCGTTAAGCGGCCTTCAAGAAAAGCGCGCGCGTAAATGCCAGGAGCAATGTGTCCTTGGAAGTAAACCAAATCTCCCCCATCTTTTGCGGTACGAGCACGAAAAAAGTGATTAAAACAAACTTCATAAAAAGTGGCAAAGGATTGGAAAGAGGAAAGATGGCCACCGAGATCTAATTTTTTTTCAGAGGCTCGTAATACTATCATAATAGCGTTCCAACGGATGGCCGAACGAATCCGTCGCTCTACCTCCAAGTCGCCAGGATAAACGGGTTCATCCTCTACTTTGATGGTATTAACGTAGTCATTGTTTGTCGCCATTGTTTTTATAGCTATCCCAGTTGTAGAGATTTGGCTCAACAGCCTTTCTATAAGATACTGAGCTCGCTCAATACCTTCTTTGCGAATGACAGACCCTATCGCTTGCAACCAGTCGCGAGTTTCATTTGGATCCACGTCATAATTAACATGTACTGACATGGTGCATTCCTTATAACAAAATGATATTTAGCAATACATTGTAGACTCTCACCGTACTGCAATGGGCGATGCACAATGGACGATGCGCAATGGGCGGTGCACAATGGACGGTGCGTAATGGGCGGTGCACGATGGGCGGTAATAGTGCCGATAGGCCGTTTCCGACCGCTACTGCGTGGAGGAAATTCTGTATTACGCGCGGCTTGTAGTTATGACATACCCCTTACCTTTTCCTATGAGTATAGTATTTCAAATTGCAGCGGCGTTGGCTACGTGATTCATCATGCATCATGCTAACAAGTACCTTTGCAACAAAAAATGCAGTTTGAAAGACAACGAGACGGCGGGATCGATATAGGAGGTTTGTATGATAAAAGTAGCCATGAGTATCGCTATGTTATTGATGTTAATTGGATGCGCACATAAGCCTCCGGATTCCCCTAGATCAGTCAAGGATCTATTTTTAGGTCGATCAGAACCCACCTGGATAGATAAGACAAAAAAACTTTTTCCTATCCTTCATTATCCACAAAATGTGGATAGGTGGGTGCCTCCCCATGAAAGTCACTACTATATTCCCATTATGAGTGCAGAAAAACAGAAAGGTTATTTTAACAGGTTGATGGGGCATTACTACGGTAATAATATTTCGGACGAATCGCCCTGGAATGGACAGTATATTCAGTCTATTTTAGGTGACTCAGGCAAAGTAAAAAAAAATCTGTATCGCTATATTGAACAATTTACCCATTTAGAGGCAAGGTACTACGGAGAAAATTTTAGACTTCTAGAGTCGGCCTGGAAAGAGGAAATGCGACGCTTTGCCTCAGTGCCTGTCACCAATCAATATATTCCTGCTTCACGGGGGATAACACTTAAGCAAACCGCCGTCAGACTACTGCCAACACGCTATCCAGCTTTTGAAGATCCAAGCCAACCGGGACAGGGATATCCTTTTGATATGTTGCAGGATTCGGTTATTCATCCGGGTATACCGATTTATGTTGCCGGTATCACCCAGGATAAATCATGGCATTTTATTATTTCGCCGACCCTAATAGGTTGGGTGAACAGCGAAGACATAGCTAAGGTTGATGATAACTTTATCCGAAGATGGACATTAATGGCGAAAGAAAGTATTGCGGCTGTCACTAATGATAACACCAGTTTTGCTGATAAAAAAAACGTATTCAGATTTACTGCGCGAACAGGAACGCTGCTGCCACTAAAAATAATCCACGGCAAAGAAAATGTTGCCTTGCCGGTAAAAGACAAAAATGGATATGCTGTCATTCACTATGCACCATTCTCTGAAAAAACGATGCGTCGAGCTCCTATTCTGCCGACACCAAAAAATATCTCATACGTCATGAAGAACATGCAGGGAAAGAATTATGGATGGGGGAATCTCTACGGTTTCAATGATTGTTCGGCAGAGATAAGAAATCTTATGCTTCCTTTTGGTATTTTTCTCCCTAGAGATTCCATCGCACAGTCACTAAGCGGGAAAAAAATAGATCTAAGTCATTATTCAAAAGATGAGCGGATAAAATATCTCGTAAAATATGGCAAACCATTCACGACCCTCGTGTATATAAAAGGACACGTGATGCTTTATATTGGAAATGCAGAGTGGAATGGACGTATCGTACCGGTAACCTATCAAAATATATGGGGATTAAGACCCGCAGATTCATCAAGCCG
This sequence comes from Achipteria coleoptrata, assembly GCA_000988765.1. NCBI lineage: Eukaryota > Metazoa > Arthropoda > Arachnida > Sarcoptiformes > Achipteriidae > Achipteria > Achipteria coleoptrata. The sequence goes on along the minus strand of LBFM01009107.1, from coordinate 76,356 downwards.
AAGCATCATAGGGAAATCCGTTTTCCTCCCCCTGCTCTCTGATTATCCTGAGGCGCCAGAACTTGAATCGCTTGCAGGTAAGTCAGTGTTTATTCTTACACGAATTTCGCACTAAGCGGAGACGGGGAAAGCCCTGAGCACAAATCCTTTGAGGAGGTATAGACATCTTGAGACAAAAAATCTTATCTAGTCATGGCTGAGGCTAGGCTAACACTTTAGGCTCTTTATGTGTTTCAAGGTCTTAACTGACACGTATCCTAACAAGTTCAGCTAACAGGGTTTTTCCACGTTTTCTGGCATGATGAATAAATTCAAAAAGAAACCAAAATAAAGAGGCGATTTTTCTTGCAACATTCCTCGATGCAACCTGAGTCAAGAATGAAGTAGCAACCAAAAACTCTCGATTGTATTGAGTAAAATGCTGGCATCACAACTGACATTGTAGTAAAAACCGGCCAGCTTCTCCTTACTATTCTTGGACAAGTTTGTTAGAGGAAATAAAAATGACAATAAAAATTGCAAAGTTGTTTAGCTCTTGCCCTGCCCTACATGAGGACCCTAGTAGGGAAATAAAGCAAAAAGGACAACTATTCAATATGGCCCAATGTATTTGTAACAATAATACTTTCTCTTCATTAGCCAATATAAATCCTGAAAAAACCTTTTCAGAGCATTTGTATTATTTGTATCAAGCCAAAAAAGCTTGGAAAAGAAATGAACAAAACGAAGACCTTTATCAGTATGATAAAAAATTTTTAAGAATGTTAGTGGAGAGTGAAAACAAAAGAAAATCGGGGTTACATATAGAAGTGGTTAGCTCTTACAGGGCATTCTCAAACAGATTATTGGAACTGAACCAAGCAGGCTCTGGTTATAGAGGACAATTTATACTTTATCAACAACAAGAAGAAGGGGAGAAGGTAGATATTCAACATCATCTCGCCCTGGATGTTTTGATAAAAGATAAGCAAATTTCTATCATCGGTGTTGAATCGGCCAGATTTCAAAACAATGGGCCCGCTTTTTTAGCATTTGGACTGTTAACAGAACTAAAAGAAAAAATACCATCAGCTAAAATATTGTATGTAGAAAGCGATATCCAGTACAGCCTCGCTGATTGTGCCATTTTTAGTCTTCATTTCGCTACCAAGATGCATGCAGAAAAGGCCTATTTTGATGAACTTCATAGGAGAAATATAGCCAATGATATTGATCCAAAAGATACCGTTCATCCTAGTTCTAATATCATCTCAGCATCGGGCTCAAATCATTATTTGCCGGCTAGTTTTGTCAAATATACCCATTCTACAAAACGACTTGAGAGATATTTGGAAGCAAACAAAGAAAAACCAGATATCAATAACTACATAAAAAATATCATAAAACGCCGACATCCTTTGATAGTTCAGCGAGGCATAAAAAACAGCTCCCATCCCTGTTCAAGCAAACCTAGTAAAGACAGTATTAAGGAATATAGCGTTTCTCTTGAACGTAAGAGAATCAAACTCATTGAGCGCGCATTACATTGCAAACATCTCGTCAAGCACGCAATAACTTAACAGCACAGACCAAGGCCTCGCATAATCTCGCTACCTCCCAAACGGTATTGTAGGGTGCAAACGAAACCCGCAGACAGCCTTGAATCCCCAGCGCCCTTATCAGGGGCTGGGCACAATGTTGCCCAGCGCGCAGGGCAATACCTTGTTCTGATAACAATATACTAAGATCAGCCTGATGTACGTTATCAAATTCAAAAGCCAGTACAGTAGAATTGGTACCGCGAAAACTATTAAATCCCTCAAACCGAGATAATTGCTCTTCGGCTAACTGAGTGAGCGACAAGGTATACGTCTCCGCTTTAATCAGATCAATATCTTCAAGCCATGTTAAAACGGCGGATAACCCAATTACCCCAGCAATATTAGGGGTCCCTGCTTCAAATCGATAGGGGGCAATGTCTGGCGTAAAACCGTCAAAGCTGGCCTGGGTTAACATTTTTCCTCCACCTTGCCAAGGCGACATACTAGCTAATAAGTCACCCTTACCATAGAGGACGCCAATCCCAGTAGGGCCATAGAGCTTATGGGCTGAATAGGCGTAGAAATCAATATCTGAGGCGACTACATCAGTGTAACAATGACCAATGCCCTGAGCACCATCAACGATAAGAACAGCGTTATACTGATGCACAAGCTTAGCAACCTGGCTTATATCAGGTTGTCCACCGGTAACATTGGACATCTGCGTTAATGCAACCACACGCGCTTTGTTACTTAGCAGACCTGCCAATTGGTTTAAATCAGGCAAACGGTCAGCGCCCAGTGGCCATTTAACCACCTTAGCGCCAGTCTGTTTGGCAACGATTAGCCAAGGAATTAAATTAGCATGGTGTTCGGCTTCACTGACAATGACCTCATCGCCCGGTTTCAAGCGTACCCTAGCATAACTTTGTGCCACTAAATTGATAGCTTCCGTAGTACTGCTTGTCCAAACAATATGTTCTGCAGAGTCTGCATGAATAAAATCAGCCACTTGCCTGCGGGCATATTCAAAACGTTCTGTCAGCGCCAGTGCATCATGATGCTGACTGCGGTGAAGAGTGGCACAGCTATTGGCATAAAATCGCGCTGTTTCATCGATAACCACTTGAGGTTTCAAGGTCGTAGCAGCGTTATCAAGATAAACCAGGCTATTTTTTATCGCTGGAAACTGTTGACGAAAAGAAGCTGGATCGAAATGGGGCACAATAATCAAAACTGCTCTAACGATACCAGCTCCGCTATCGTTTGACGTCGACGAATCAAGCGCGGAATTCCCATATCGAATAATACCTCTGGCGGGTACGGGCGACTATTGTAATTAGAAGACATCGATGCACCATAAGCACCGGTATCATGGAATACTAAGTAATCCCCTATTTTTGCTTGAGGCAATAACCTGGGCGCCAACTTGCCTCCTGCCTGCTGAGTAAAAACATCCCCCGATTCGCATAATGGACCGGCAACTACCGTTTCTAGTCTGCGAACATCTGTCAAATCTCTACCATCTTGAGGCAATACAGAAATACGATGATAACTACCGTACATTGCCGGGCGTATTAGATCATTAAAGCCCGCATCGACCAATACATAATAGCGGCTACCGACGTTTTTGATCGCACAGATTTGGGCCAACAATACGCCAGATTGGGCAACAAGAAAACGACCTGGCTCGATTTCTAAGGTGATCTGATGGCCAAGATATCGTTCTAGCTCTTTCTGCGCTATATGCCATAAATGATAATAATGCAAAGTATCCACAACCTCGTCATGCTGCTGATAGGGAACAGACAAACCACCTCCTGCTGAAATTGCGCTAATGTCTTGCCCACTCTGTATAACTTGTGCCACCATGGCATGACAAACCTGTTGAAGGTGCTGATAATCTACCCCAGATCCAACATGCATATGAAGCCCTTGCAAAAGTAACCCATATTCTTTGACGCAAGCTATGGCCTGCACGAGATCTTGGTGCCAGATACCATGCTTGCTATCTTCACCGCCAGTATTTGTTTTGATGTTATGCCCATACCCAAAACCAGGGTTTATCCGCAACCATACGGGATGACCTGGTGCTTCATTCCCCAATTGCCGCAACATATCTATTGACCCAGCATTGACGGGAATAGACAACTCGACGACGCGCTGTAACGTTGCCTTGTCTACTATATCAGCCGTAAACATTATCTCATCTACCCCTGAACCCGTCTGATAACCAGCATACAATGCACGTTCTACTTCACCCAATGATACAGCATCAAGCTTTACACCTTGTTGGCGCATTTGACTTAAAATGTGAATATTTGAGCAGGCTTTTTGAGAAAAACGAATCATGTCAAATTGACGCAATTTACTGATTTGATCAGCGATGATCGCATTATCATAAACCCATACTGGGGAACCAAAGCGACAGGCCACCGATCGCAAATTCTTGGCGGTTAATGCAGAGGAAATAGAATTGAAAACAGAGGACATGGCAACCTTCCCAGCCACCTGTTCAGCATCGAACAGCCAAGACCGAAGAAAACATAAGAAAAGAGTACGTGTGTAGATACTGAGCAAAAATGGCGCAGCTACTTTTAAACAAATCAATAGGGGGTATAAACAACGAAAGAAGAACTTGCAAAATCGCCATGCTTTTTACCACCATGAATTGCAAGATTTTTTATTTTTCCGCTCAAGTAGCCTAATACTTCCCATAGGAACGCTACCTAATAATTGTTCAATAATTAGAGTATTACAATCCAACCTAAAAAAAGACGGATGGCTGATGTCATAGGGATTTTGCAAATAATTATGCAATTGTTTATCTCCATTATAAAACGGCGTGGTAGCCGTTAATTTGCTATCAAACATGCTTTGTTTAGCATCGATTACCATAAATAACCTACTGATAGAACCTTCATATTCGCTCTTATCGTTATAAATATCCGAGGATATATAAATATTGCGGCCTGTAAAACTAGTTTGCGTGGAGACAAAATACTTACTCCTATCAGTTTCTAGAAAATATCCCGAGTCCCAGCTTCCTTCTATCTCTTTCATTGGATGATAATATGCCATCAAGGCACCGCATCCCCCTCCCACCACTACACCTACCAGCACCACCAAAAGATAGAAATAAATTATCTGTTTATGCATGTTAACCCCAGCTTGTAACGGTAACAGGCAACATAAGTATCATCATTGTTTTTCTTCAAAATAAGATAGGGAGATTTTTTATAGGATCGAAGAAAGTCAGCGTCGGTATTTTCATCTAGATTAACCAGTATGGGAAGATCGTTAGGTTCAACAACAACAGTGTTAATCCGGTATTGATGAAGCGCCTCTAAAAATGAAAAAACAAAAAAACATAAAAATAAACCGCAGCCTATTAGGGCAGTGGTAACAGATAACTTACAAGAAGTGGTTGAGGTATTTTTATCAACGATAACAAATGGGGTATTGCTTTTATATTCATGAACATCCACCTCATTGCTAGGAGAAATCATATTCAGTGTATTGTCTCCTTTCAGCGGCGAAGATAAATAACCGGTATCCAATTGTATTGATTGAACGGAGGAGGTAGAGCTATCATCAGTGACAAAATTTGGCTTAATCCCAATACCATACCCTTTTTTGGGAATGGTCAAAATAATCTCATGCTTCTTATCGTCTATGGCATTTCTTAAATTACTAATGGTTTGCGTTAGCGTATTATCGGTTACATAACTGCCAACCCAGATGGCTTGTTCAATTTGGGATCGGGATACAGGCTCAGGATAACGCTCACAAAGCAGCGCTAGCAACTCTGCCTCTTTATTTCTTAGCTTAATATCGCCTTCATCCTGCTTAACAACTGTTCTTAGTTTTGGCGTGAAAATGATATTGCCAATGAAAATTTTATCCATTACACACCACAGCTTATTAAAATTTTTATCTTAAAATAGCTTTTTATCTTAGAACAGATAGCCAGACAATGCTAAAAAATACCGAAAAAATCCATTCATCGCATTAGTGATGCAGAGTAAAAGGATTTCAAATTAAAACCAACACAGCTGCAGGTTGAAAGGCGAGGGGTATATGTTACGATCCTTCTTTTAATAACCTTAATGCCTTATCCAGTATTTGATGCACGGTAAAACCAAACTCCTTAAATAACTGCTCTGCCGGCGCAGATTCTCCGAAGGTAGTCATACCAATAATCTTTCCCTGCAAACCAACATATTTATACCAATAATCTACAATGCCTGCCTCGATAGCCATTCTAGCACTGATCGTGCTAGGCAGTACGGCTTCTCGATAGGCAGCATCCTGCTTATCAAATACATCCGTCGACGGCATAGATACCACCCTTACAGGATAACCGGCTTGCGTCAATTGTTGACCAGCTTTCATCGCCAAAGAAACCTCTGATCCGGTAGCAATCAAAATCAGGGCAGGCGATCCATCACAGTCCTGTAGTATGTAGCCCCCTTTAGCTATATTGATAAGCGTCGCCGCATGACGAGGTTGTTGAGGTAATTTTTGGCGAGAAAAAATCAATGCTGTAGGACCATCTTGGCGCTCTAGCGCAGATCGCCAAGCTACTGCAGACTCGACCTGATCACAGGGGCGCCAAGTGCTAAGATTCGGTGTCAAACGTAAACTCGCCAATTGTTCTACTGGTTGATGGGTAGGGCCATCTTCCCCCAATCCAATAGAGTCGTGGGTATAAACAAAAATACAACGCAGTGCCATCAATGCTGCCATACGGACTGCATTACGGGCGTAGTCAACAAACATCAAAAACGTGCCGCCATAAGGAATAAAACCACCATGTAGAGCAATGCCATTCATCATGGCCGACATACCAAACTCCCGCACACCATAATGAATATAATTTCCCCCCTCGTTATCTTGCAACGACTGCGCGCCAGACCACATCGTTAAATTACTTGGCGTTAAATCGGCTGAACCGCCAAGCAACTCAGGCAATATTTTTCCAAACACTTCCAAGGCATTTTGTGATGCTTGACGGCTAGGGATCTGTGCCGGATTGGATTGCAATTGGCTAATAAACTGATCAGCGTGCGTTGCCCAATGTGTAGGCAATTGAGCATGAATACGACGGGTAAACTCGCTAGCAAGGGCAGGATAGACCTCAGCATATGCGGCAAAGCGTTGATTCCATGCTATTTCTTTGGCCTGCCCCGCTACCTTCGCATCCCAAGCGGCATAAATATCCGGTGCAATGAAAAAAGGCGGATATTCCCAGCCAAGCGCCACACGAGTAGCCGCTACCTCTGCCTCTCCTAAGGGAGCACCGTGAACCTCATGAGTGCCTGCTTTATTAGGAGCACCAAAACCGATAATGGTTTTACATACCAGCAAAGAGGGTTGGTCGGTAACTTGGATGGCAGTAGCGATAGCTTCTTTAATTGCCATAGTATCATGGCCATCTATGTCATCAATAACATGCCAACCATAGGCCACAAACCTGGCAGCAGTATCATCACCAAACCAATCAGCCACCGCCCCGTCAATAGAAATACCATTATCGTCATAAAAGACGATAAGCTTGCCTAACTTCAGTACGCCTGCCAAAGAACAAGCTTCATGGGATACCCCCTCCATCAGACAGCCATCACCAACAAACACGTAGGTACGGTGATTCACTATCTCATGTCCCGGGCGATTAAATTGTTTCCCCAATATCCGTTCAGCAATGGCAAAACCTACGGCGTTGGCCAAGCCTTGTCCTAACGGGCCAGTGGTAGTTTCTACTCCTGGAGTGTAACCATATTCCGGGTGCCCTGGTGTTTTAGCATGTAATTGGCGAAAATGCTGCAGATCGTCAATCGATAAGTCGTACCCAGTCAGATGTAACAAGCTGTAGAGCAGCATAGAACCATGGCCGTTAGACAAAATAAAACGATCTCGATCAATCCAGCCTGGATTAGCAGGGTGGTGATTTAGAAAATCGCGCCATAGCACCTCGGCAATATCCGCCATGCCCATTGGCGCACCTGGATGACCAGATTGGACACGCTGTATCGCATCCATAGTTAATGCCCGCAACGCGTTGGCAAGCATTTTTCTAGAGGACATATTTTATTTCCTGTTGACTCGATAAAAGGCATTGTTTTTCAAACATGGTTAGTTTTTCTTGTTGCAATCAAACGGTGTGGCACTAAGCGACCATTACTGATCGTACCAATACCGATAAAACGGTAAGCGGTTCCTTCTGTGATACGAACCATACCCGCCAAAGGTAACTGCGCAAGTTGCACTGTTTGCCCGTCTCTAATACAAGCAGCCGCAGTGGTTAATAGATTGACTTCAGGAAGATGTTGTACAGCACTATCTATCGGCAATAACAATGGGTCTAATAGATTATGTATAACAGGCAAGCGGTTTATCTGCAGCGATCCTGACAATTCAGTTAGCCTTGCTAAGGTTAGCATGTGTTCCTGGGAATAATTGGCAACCTGCAAACGTCTCAAAAAAACAACATGGGCACCACAATCTAATACTTCTCCCAGAGAATCGATGATAGTTCTAATATAAACCCCTTTAGAACAGTGGATGGCAAGTTCCAGAAAGCAACCCTCCCAGCGGATGCATCTAAGGGAATAGATATGAATCTGCCGAGGCTGGCGCGTTACTTCTATCCCTTGACGGGCAAGCTTATACAAGGGCTTACCTTGATACTTGAGTGCCGAATACATGGGAGGAACTTGTAAAAGCTTGCCACGGAACATGTCTAAGGCGCTGTCTAATTTCTCCTGAGTAAAACAAATGACTTTATTTTTTATTACTTGCCCCTGAGCATCAGCAGTATCGGTACGCTGACCCAATTTAGCGATAACCTGGTAGCGTTTATCAGAGTCGAGCAAAAACTGAGCAAACTTTGTTGCTTCCCCAAAGCAAATAGGCAACATGCCGCTAGCCAGCGGATCTAGCGCCCCCGTGTGCCCTGCTTTGTTAGCATAAAAAATACGCTTAACCTGCTGCAAAACTGCATTTGAAGAGACATTCTGGGGTTTATCTAACAACAAGACCCCGTTAATATCGCGGCCTCGACGGGCTGGCCTACTCACTACAAGTCCTCTTGATGAGCAGTGCTCACTCCGCTCATGCGACGAACGGCGTCATTCTTCATGACATCATTCACCAAATTAGATATCTTTATCCCATCTTTCAGAGAATTATCATGAATAAAGGTTAACGCCGGCACCACACGCAAACGCATCGCTTTTCCTAATAACATACGGACAAAACCCGCTGCATCCTGCAATCTTTTTATTCCTTGTGGCACAGAGTTTATTGCCTGATCCTCGTTCGATCTATCTAAAAAAGTTACAAAAATCCTGGCATAAACTAAATCACGGGAAAGTTCTACACCAGATACCGTTACCATACCAATGCGAGGATCGTTAATTTCTCTCTGCAAGATAACGGCTATTTCTTTTTGTATTTCTTGTGCAACACGCAGAGCACGACTGAATTCCTTTGCCATAGCGAAATTCCAAAAATGAATTAGCGAGTTATTATCGGAAAAAATGCTTAGCGTTACTTCTATAGCTAAAAATGATGCTTTTGATGCAGGTATAAGTACATTAATACCTTATACATTAGACTTCTTTTCAAACCGTGACGAGTGGGGAAAAGTCAAGGCGCCCGGGCTGCTGCAACCTTCGTTCCCAAGTCAGTACATGAGGATTGCTTGTCCCCGCGTAACGCAGAATTCTCACCACGCAGTAGGTTTAGAAAGAAGTCTATTAAAGCGTTAACTTTAATACGCTTATCATCACGATAAAATCGTTTAGCTATAATGTGCCATCGGGGGGGTTACGTGATAGTTCGTTTTACTTCAATAACGTCAAATACTTCGATCATATCCCCCAGCATTATTTCATTATAATTTTTAACCCCAAGCCCACACTCCATACCAGCGCGAACTTCACTCACATCATCTTTAAACCGACGCAATGATTCCAGCTCACCCTCAAAAATAACCACATTATCACGCAATATATGGATAGGATTATGGCGCTTAACGATCCCTTCAGTGACCATACATCCCGCAATAGTAACAAATTTGGGTGACGTAAATAAGTTACGCACTTCAGCCAACCCAATAATTTGTTGTTTATACTCAGGCCTTAACATACCACTCATCGCTTGTTTTACTTCATCTATCAAATCATAAATTATTGAATAATAACGCAAATTCAAAGCTTCTGAGGCTACCACGCGTCGTGCCAAAGCATCGGCACGAACGTTAAAACCAATGAGGATAGCATTAGATGCTGCTGCCAACGTTGCATCAGTTTCAGTGATACCCCCAACACCAGAACCAACAATATTAACCTTAACTTCATCTGTAGATAACTTTTCCAATGACTGGCCAATAGCTTCACAAGATCCTTGCACATCAGATTTGAGAACAATATTTAACTCAGATATTTTTCCTTCAACCATATTCGCAAACATATCTTCTAGATTCGATTTTTGCTGACGAGCAAGCTTTATTTCGCGGAATTTTCCTTGTCGATACAACGCCACTTCACGGGCTTTCTTTTCATCACGGACTACGGTCACTTCATCACCAACAGCAGGAATGCTTGATAGGCCAAGAATTTCGACAGGGATAGACGGCCCAGCAGAACTAATTTCATGCCCAAGTTCATCGTACATCGCTCGCACACGGCCATACTCAAAACCACATAATACAATATCACCCTTACTCAGGGTCCCTTCTTGAACTAAGATGGTTGCAGCCGGTCCGCGGCCTTTATCCAAGAAAGACTCAATCACCACACCAGTAGCCATACCGGTACGCACCGCTTTTAACTCTAAAACTTCTGCTTGTAGTAAAATAGCGTTTAACAGATCATCGACACCTGTACCTAGCTTCGCCGACACATGAATGAATTGCGATTCCCCCCCCCAAGCCTCTGGTATGATGCCCTGTTGAGACAGTTCATGTTGGATTCTATCTGGATCCGCATCCGGTTTATCTATTTTGTTAATCGCCACTACAACAGGCACGTGAGCCGCTTTAGCATGTTGAATTGCTTCAATAGTTTGCGGCATCACTCCATCATCAGCAGCAACCACCAATACCACAATATCGGTTACCCGAGCCCCTCTAGCACGCATAGAGGTGAATGCAGCATGACCGGGCGTATCCAAGAAGGTCACCATGCCATTTTCAGTTTCAACGCAGTAAGCGCCAATATGTTGGGTAATTCCACCTGCTTCGCCAGCTGCCACTTTGGTGGAACGAATATAATCCAACAAAGACGTTTTACCGTGATCAACATGACCCATAATTGTAACAATAGGAGCTCGAAATTCTGCCGCCGTAGCGCCGGTATCACGATCGCTCATCAATGCCGTTTCCAGTTCATTTTCACGGCGCAAAATAACTTTATGGCCCATTTCTTCGGCAATTAATTGCGCTGTTTCTTGATCAAGAATCTGGTTAATGGTCGCCATTGTTCCCAATTTCATCATTGTTTTAATAATTTGGGACCCTTTCACTGCCATCTTATTAGCTAATTCAGCCACTGTTACCGTTTCACCAATGATCACATCTCGGTTGACGATGGCGACCGGTTTACTAAAACTTTGTTGCAGAATACTTGGTTTACGTTTGGTTTTGCGACCTACTACTCTAGCTTCTTCACGATCTGCCTTAGATTCAGAGAGTTTAGCGCTCTTTTTTTGTCTGCTAGTTTTTCCAGCACGAAGGCGGCTATGGCGGTCACATTCCACTTTAGCATCGTTTTCATCTTCTGCTGCACGAGCATATTGGGAAGTAGTAATGTGATAATCAACCTCGGGAAAATCAGTAACGGGCTCTGCCCATTTACCTTCGTTATCTGCAGCCATTTTCCGGGCTTCTTCAGCAATACGCTTAGCGTCTTCTTCTACTTTACGACGGACTTCTTCCTCCGCTTTGCGTTTAAGTAAGGCCGCTTCAGCTTCACGACGCGCCTTATCAGCCTGGATTTTTTTTATATTTTCGTCGACAGGTTGTCGCACCAGTTTTTCTTTTTTGGTAGGGAGAAGTTTAGCTTTTTCTAAAATCGGGCGTTCAATCCTTTTCTTAACCAGGTTCTCTGATAAAGGTGCATCCTCCAATCTTTTTTCTGATGTTTCTTCTAGTTTGATATTTTGATTCTCATAATTGATATAAGTACGTTTCTTGCGTACCTCGATTTGCACAAATTTGCTTTTCCCTCCAGCACTGGGAATGTTTAAAGTGCTACGCGTTTTACGCTGTAACATAAATCTATCAGCACCAGGTACCTTACCGTGCTTATGGTTCAGGTATGCCAATAACGTTTCTTTCTCTTGTTCATTAACAAAATCAACCTCAGTCTTTTTGATCCCTGCATCAGCAAATTGTTGTACCAGGTGATCAACCGGTGTTTGAATCTCCGCTGCCAGTAATTTTACGGTTACCTCTGTCATGCTGTTCCTTCCTGCTACAGTCTATTACTGCTCATGCATTATTGCTAAACCAACATATGTTGCGTGCTGCCATAATTAGCTCACCGGCCCGCTCAGTATTTAGCCCTTCAACGTCGTTCAGATCATCGATTCCCTGTTCTGCAAGATCTTCTAGCGTACGTACACCCTGGGCTGCCAACTTAAATGCCATACTAAGTTCCAAACCTGGCAAGTTCAGCAAATCTTCAGCGGGCTTTAGATAACTAATACTTTCCTTTTGTGCTAAAGCTAAGGTCGTTAACGCAGCCTTGGCTTGTTTTCGCAGCTCATCTACGATCCCCTTGTTAAGCTGAGGGATTGCCAACAGTTCTTTTCTAGGCACATATGCCAACTCTTCCAAAGTTAAAAACCCTTCTTCAACCAAAACAGTAGCGCAATTTTCATCGATATCGAGATATTTAATGAAAGTTTCGATAGCAGTACGGGCCTCAGCACGATGTTTTTCATCAAGTTCCTCTGTTGTTAGCACGTTCAGTTCCCAGCGTTCATCATCACGATGTTGTCGTAATAGTTGAGTGGCCAAACGCACATTTTGCCCGTTTCTACCAATCGTTTGCGCTAAATTACTAGGATCGACAGCAAGATCCATTGTACAGGTATCCTCGTCGACAACGATGGATAAGACGTCTGCTGGTGCCATGGCATTGATGACGAATTGGGCCGGATTATCATCCCAGAGTATGATATCGATACGCTCATTACCAAGTTCAGTAGATACAGCCTGAACACGCGAACCACGCATACCAACACAAGCACCAACAGGATCAATGCGCTTATCATTAGTTTTAACCGAAATTTTAGCTCTAGCACCTGGATCGCGAGCTACTGCTTTTATTTCTATCACTTCTTCCCCGATTTCAGGCACTTCGATGCGAAATAATTCAATTAACATTTCAGGACAGGAGCGACTGACAAAAAGTTGAACACCGCGGGCTTCTGGCCTAACATCATAAAGTACGCCACGAATACGATCACCGGAACGAAAATTTTCCCGAGGCAGCATGTTATCACGAGTAATGATTGCTTCTGCATTGTTACCTAAATCCAGCGTAATACTATCCCGATTAACTTTTTTGACTATACCGACCAGAATTTTTCCTTGATGTTCACGAAATTGTTCCACGACCATTGCCCGCTCGGCTTCACGCATCTTCTGTACAATAACCTGTTTAGCAGTTTGAGTGGTGATACGATCAAAGGTAACAGACTCAATTTGATCTTCAACATAATCCCCTAACTGGACAACAGGATTATCATATTGGGCTGCTTCTAAGGTAATTTCACGTGTCGGTGCAGTGACGATTTCTACCGCAAGCCAACGGCGAAACGTTTCAAAGTCACCGGTTTTACGATCAATGCTAATGCGAACCTCAATTTCTTGCTCGTACTTCTTTTTAGTCGCTGTTGCTAAGGCAATCTCCAAGGCATCAAAAATCTTCTCGCGAGGCAGGAATTTTTCATTAGACACTGTTTCTACGACAGCCAAAATTTCTTTATTCATGGTGAATCGCCTCATTCAAGTTGACAAGTGGGCTATGGGGCACCAGATTTGCTTTCTGGATATTGCTCAATGCAAACATTTCCTCTTTTCCATCTTCGTCTTTTCCATCAGAGATGGTGACGGTTAGGATATCATCGTCAACAGATTTAATGGCACCCTGCCATTTTCGGCGGTTTTGCAGTGCAACATACAAAACTAGAATAACGTTTTCACCACAATGCTTTCTATACTGTTCGGCAGTAAACAAGGGGCGAAAAAGGCCTGGAGAAGAAACTTCTAAATGATAAGTGGCGGCGATTGGGTCTTCAATATCCAATACAGCACTAACTTGATGGCTGACATTCGCACAGTCGCTAACAGTAATCCCTTGCTCTTTATCAATGTAAATTCTCAGGGTCAATTGACGTCCCCTAATAAATTGTATACCAAGCAGCGTATAACCTAGCGCTTCAACGGGAGATGAGATTATTTTCGTTAATTTTTCTTCTATAGCTAAAGCCATATGAATCCCCCTTAACATAAAACGAATAGCAAAAAAGAGGTCCTGATCTGCAAAAAGTGATAAAAAAAGGGCTTAAGAGCCCTGTTTTTATTACAAAAAAACCTTTTTCCTGCCACTTCATCAGCTCTTGCTATAAAACAATAGCCTCATTCTAACTTAATGAGAACGAAACGGGATTAAAAACTAATTTAACTGATTATTATTTTGACAGGACAGAAAACTTAAAAAAGTTGGTTGCGGGAGTTGGATTTGAACCAACGACCTTCGGGTTATGAGCCCGACGAGCTACCAGACTGCTCCATCCCGCGCTAAAAACGTGGCGGATATTACGCCGAGAACTGCTAAAATGCAAGCATTAGATTAGCTGGTGTTTTTCTTGTGTAGCTTAATGTTGGGCATTGACATCCATTTTCATTACCAGGTATTCACCGCCAAGGTGAATACAGAATAGCCGCTATTAGCCATTGTTGCGACTGTTTTTCAAAACAATTTTTTAGACCAAGCCAATTTAGTGGTTAATACATCAAAATAATTATATCCCTGTGGATGAATTAAATTCAGATAGGCCTCGCTGCGCTGGATAAGGACATCTTCTCCTTCCTGAAGGGGAAAAACAATCTGGCTGTCACAACTAATATTAAGATTATCAGTTGGTTTAAAAAACTTAAGCCGAATAGTACTGCTACTGTCAATAACCAATGGACGTGCAGAAAAAGTATGCGGGAACATCGGCACCAACACAATAGCTTTTAACTGTGGTGTAAGTATCGGACCTCCTGCTGACAGAGAGTAGGCTGTAGAACCGGTAGGTGTAGCAATGATAAGGCCATCAGAACGTTGAGAAAATGCGAAGTTTTCATCGATATAAACCTCGAACTCTATCATGTGAGCCACTTTTTCTGGATGGAGTACAACTTCATTAATTGCTGTACCAGTCTGGACTTGTTTATTTGTTAAACATATTTTAACATCCAGCAGAAAGCGTTGTTCGCTGATATATTCGCCTACTAGAATCTGCGAAAGCTGTTCCAGAGTACTGCTTGGATCAAGATCAGTAAGAAACCCCAGGTTACCACGATTAATACCAATTACTTTAATATCGTACTGAGCTAATATTCTCGCAGCACCTAGCATGTTACCATCTCCACCAATGACGATGGCAAGATCAGCGTTCTGCCCTATATCAGTTAAAGTGCCGGTTCTAGCGTCTTTTAGCAGCAGATCAAACGCGATTTGTTCTTCGAGAAAAACAGCGTAATGTCTCGCTTTTAACCAATGATACAGCATCTTAATCTCATGATTGACTGATGCAACCGGATGGCGGGAGCGGCCAACGATCCCGATACAGTTAAATTCCTTTTTCTTATTCATTAGCATTCTCCTAAATGTTAGAGAATCTTCAAGAAACTTTTTTGGCTCACAGAGGATTACAGCAACTCAGTTCCCCTTGAATCCCAAGTTTTGAGCCCCATAATAAGTCAAAATCACAGCATGCCTATGCTAATGTTAAAACATGGAGACATTCATGAGTATTAAAGAAGAGCAGACATCTGTTGAACAAACCCCAGAAGATATGCAAGGTGGATCTAAACAAGAAATGAAAGATGAAATAGAGGCAGCTAATCAGCATATTGAAGATTTAGCAACGCAACTTGCAGAAGCTCTAAAGCGCGAACGCGAAACTGTATTGCGCGCTAAGGCAGAGATAGAAAATACCCGCCGGCGTACTGGACAGGATATCGAGAAAGCCCACAAATTTGCTTTGGAAAAATTTTCTATCGAGTTACTGCCTGTCATCGATAATCTTGAACGTGCATTGAAGGTAGCATTGGAGGTAACAGAGAAGTCAAATGACGAACTTAAGTTAACAATAGAGGGTATCGAGCTAACTTTAAAGTCGCTACTAGACGTAGCAAGCAAGTTCGGTATTAAAGCTATTACCGAGGCATCAGTGCCCTTTAACCCCGAGATACATCACGCTACCTCCATGGTTGAATCAGAGAAGCATAGGCCAAACCATGTAATAGATGTCATGCAAAAAGGTTACCTACTAAACGGCAGGCTATTACGGCCCGCCATGGTTAGGGTTTCTAAGCCATAAAAAAGCGCCTTCTATATTCTATACCCATTCAACCTGAAGATAGTGGAATTCTTGCTGGAGAAGCGTCGCGAATTTTCTTTTTAAATCATGATGTTGTTGATAATTCTATGCATAGCCATTTCCAGCATTTTGAAGGCCAAATGGGTATATTAGAGAACGGAAGGGCATACCTGCTGAAAGAGACACAAACCTGAGAAAATAACTCGAAACCTTAGGATCAAAATATTTTGGGTATAGTTCGCGGTGGCACATGGCGGTGCGGACGGGACTCGAACCCGCGACCCCCGGCGTGACAGGCCGGTATTCTACCGACTGAACTACCGCACCTGATTTCTGGTTAAGTTAGCAAAATAAGGAACAAACTGAAACAAAACACTTTCGGTGTTGTAAGGTTAAGCCTCACGGGTCATTAGTACTGGTTAGCTCAAAACATCGCTGCTCTTACACACCCAGCCTATCTACGTCTTAGTCTTAAACGTCCCTTCAGGGAGCTTTCGCTCCGGGAAGACTCATCCCGAGGCAAGTTTCCCGCTTAGATGCTTTCAGCGGTTATCTCTCCCGCATTTAGCTACCGGGCTATGCCATTGGCATGACAACCCGTACACCAGTGATGCGTCCACTCCGGTCCTCTCGTACTAGGAGTAGCCCCTCTACATCTTCCTACGCCCACGG
The DNA here is from genome assembly GCA_000988765.1 of Achipteria coleoptrata. Taxonomy (NCBI): domain Eukaryota; kingdom Metazoa; phylum Arthropoda; class Arachnida; order Sarcoptiformes; family Achipteriidae; genus Achipteria; species Achipteria coleoptrata. Next base: position 59,557 of record LBFM01009107.1, on the reverse strand, counting down.
CAGATAGGGACCGAACTGTCTCACGACGTTCTAAACCCAGCTCGCGTACCACTTTAAATGGCGAACAGCCATACCCTTGGGACCTGCTTCAGCCCCAGGATGTGATGAGCCGACATCGAGGTGCCAAACACCGCCGTCGATATGAACTCTCGGGCGGTATTAGCCTGTTATCCCCGGAGTACCTTTTATTCGTTGAGCGATGGCCCTTCCATTCGGAACCACCGGATCACTAAGACCTGCTTTCGCATCTGCTCGAACCGTCACTCTCGCAGTTAAGCCAGCTTATGCCTTTGCACTAACCTCACGATATCCGACCGTGATTAGCTGACCTTAGTGCTCCTCCGTTACTCTTTGGGAGGAGACCGCCCCAGTCAAACTACCCACCAGACACTGTCCCTGCACCGGCTTACGGTGCTAAGTTAGAACACCAGACATCAAAGGGTGGTATTTCACCTTTCGGCTCCACGCAGGCTGACGCCTACGATTCACAGCCTCCCACCTATTCTACACATCAGGGCCCCGCATTCAGTGTCAGGCTATAGTAAAGGTTCACGGGGTCTTTCCGTCTTGCCGCGGGTACACTGCATCTTCACAGCAATTTCAATTTCACTGAGTCCCGGGTGGAGACAGTCTGGCCATCATTACGCCATTCGTGCAGGTCGGAACTTACCCGACAAGGAATTTCGCTACCTTAGGACCGTCATGGTTACGGCCGCCGTTTACCGGGGCTTCAATCAAAAGCTTCGCCTTTAAGGGGCTTACCTCATCATTTAACCTTCCGGCACCGGGCAGGCGTCACACCGTATACGTCCACTTACGTGTTGGCACAGTGCTGTGTTTTTATTAAACAGTTGCAGCCAGCTGGTCTCTGCGACTGGCTTAGGCTCCAGATGTACATCGTTCACCCACATGCCAGCGTGCCTTCTCCCGAAGTTACGGCACCATTTTGCCTAGTTCCTTCACCCGGGTTCTCTCAAGCGCCTTAGTATTCTCTACCTGACCACCTGTGTCGGTTTACGGTACGATTAGGTGCTACCTGAAGCTTAGAGGCTTTTCTAGGAAGCATGGCATCGGTAACTTCTGCACTTTCGCACACCGTCATCACGCCTCAGTGTTAACATGCAACCGGATTTTCCTAGCTGCACCACCTACACGCTTAAACCGGGATAACCGTCACCCGGCTCACCTAGCCTTCTCCGTCCCCCCCTCGCAGCAACACCCAGTACAGGAATATTAACCTGTTTCCCATCGACTACGCTTTTCAGCCTCGCCTTAGGGGTCGACTTACCCTGCCTCGATTAACGTTGGACAGGAAACCTTGGTCTTTCGGCGAGCGGGCTTTTCACCCGCTTTATCGTTACTCATGTCAGCATTCGCACTTCTGATACCTCCAGCGCACCTCACAGCGCACCTTCGTAGGCGTACAGAACGCTCCCCTACCCAGTAACTTTTCAGCTACTGCCGCAGCTTCGGTGCATGGTTTAGCCCCGTTATATCTTCCGCGCAGGCCGACTCGACCAGTGAGCTATTACGCTTTCTTTAAATGATGGCTGCTTCTAAGCCAACATCCTGGCTGTCTACGCCTTCCCACTTCGTTTCCCACTTAACCATGACTTCGGGACCTTAGCTGGCGGTCTGGGTTGTTTCCCTCTTCACAACGGACGTTAGCACCCGCTGTGTGTCTCCCGTGATAGCATTCTTCGGTATTCGCAGTTTGCAGCAGCTCGGTAATCCGGGATGGACCCCTTGCTGCAACAGAGCTCTACCCCCAAAGATGAATTCACGAGGCGCTACCTAAATAGCTTTCGGGGAGAACCAGCTATCTCCCGGTTTGATTGGCCTTTCACCCCTAACCACAGGTCATCCGTTGATTTTTCAACATCAGTCGGTTCGGTCCTCCAGCCAGTGTTACCCAGCCTTCAACCTGCCCATGGCTAGATCACCGGGTTTCGGGTCTGTATCCTGAAACTCATCTGCCCTATTAAGACTCGGTTTCCCTACGGCTCCCCTTATACGGTTAACCTCGCTACAGAATACAACTCGCTGACCCATTATACAAAAGGTACGCAGTCACCTCACTAAAAAGAAAGGCTCCCACTGCTTGTACGTACAGGGTTTCAGGATCTATTTCACTCCCCTCCCGGGGTTCTTTTCACCTTTCCCTCACGGTACTGGTTCACTATCGGTCAGTCAGGAGTATTTAGCCTTGGAGGATGGTCCCCCCATCTTCAAACAGGATGTCTCGTGTCCCGCCCTACTCTTCGAGCTCACAGATACCATACCTTCGGGTACGGGGCTATCACCCTGTATCGCCAATCTTTCCAGACTGTTCCCCTGATATGATATCTGATGCAGACTCTGGGCTTTTCCCCGTTCGCTCGCCGCTACTGAGGGAATCTCATTTGATTTCTTTTCCTCAAGGTACTGAGATGTTTCAGTTCCCTTGGTTCGCTTCGTTAGGCTATTTATTTACCTAACGATGATGCAATTGTTGCATCGGGTTTCCCCATTCGGACACTGCCGGCTACATACGCTTCTTATCCACTCACCGACAATTTTCGCAGATTAGCACGTCCTTCATCGCCTCTGACTGCCAAGGCATCCACCCTGTACGCTTATTTCACTTAACCTTACAACCCGAACATGTCTCATTCCCGTATTTGCCATAGCGTTGTGCATAACCAACACCAGACGATCACTCAAAGATCGCCAAACACTTCTTGTGTCAAGCAAAACGACCGTACCCATTGCTTTTCGAACTACAGCCATCCCGGCCAGAGCGCTCACCATAATGACTTAAATACAATTACTTAAATTTTTAAGATCAATGGCTTACACCATTACCGTCTTGGCTTCCATTCGAAATACTTTGGATACATATATTTTCAGTTTGTTCCAAATTATTAAAGAGCAAAATACATTCAGCTAACCAATGTACTGGCGTCCCCTAGGGGACTCGAACCCCTGTTACCGCCGTGAAAGGGCGATGTCCTAGGCCACTAGACGAAGGGGACTCCTCTTAATCAGACAATCGCTGTGGACACCACACTAATCCTACCTTCTTAGTGTAAGGAGGTGATCCAACCGCAGGTTCCCCTACGGTTACCTTGTTACGACTTCACCCCAGTCATGAATCACAAAGTGGCAAACGCCCTCCCGAAGGTTAAGCTATCTGCTTCTTTTGCAACCCACTCCCGTGGTGTGACGGGCGGTGTGTACAAGGCCCGGGAACGTATTCACCGTAACATGCTGATTTACGATTACTAGCGATTCCTACTTCATGGAGCCGAGTTGCAGACTCCAATCCGGACTACGACGGACTTTCTGTGTTTCGCTTCCCCTCGCGAGTTTGCTTCACTTTGTATCCGCCATTGTAGCACGTGCGTAGCCCTGGTCGTAAGGGCCATGATGACTTGACGTCGTCCCCGCCTTCCTCCGGTTTATCACCGGCAGTCTCCCCTGAGTTCCCGCCTTAACGCGATGGCAACAGAGGACAAGGGTTGCGCTCGTTGCGGGACTTAACCCAACATTTCACAACACGAGCTGACGACAGCCATGCAGCACCTGTCTCACGGCTCCCTTGCAGGCACTCCCACATCTCTGCAGGATTCCGTGGATGTCAAGACCAGGTAAGGTTTTTCGCGTTGCATCGAATTAAACCACATGCTCCACCGCTTGTGCGGGCCCCCGTCAATTCATTTGAGTTTTAACCTTGCGGCCGTACTCCCCAGGCGGTCGATTTAACGCGTTAGCTCCGCAAGCCATCGTTTTCACAACAACTTACAAATCGACATCGTTTACAGCGTGGACTACCAGGGTATCTAATCCTGTTTGCTACCCACGCTTTCGCACATCAGCGTCAGTATATGTCCAGGGGGCCGCCTTCGCCTCCGGTATTCCTCCAGATCTCTACGCATTTCACCGCTACACCTGGAATTCTACCCCCCTCTACAAAACTCTAGCACGCCAGTTTCAAATGCCATTCCTAGGTTGAGCCTGGGGATTTCACATCTGACTTAACGCGCCGCCTACCTGCCCTTTACGCCCAGTTATTCCGATTAACGCTCGCACCCTCCGTATTACCGCGGCTGCTGGCACGGAGTTAGCCGGTGCTTCTTCTGCGGGTAACGTCTGCAATTAGCATTATTTGTACTAAAAGCTTCTTCCCCGCTGAAAGTGCTTTACAACCCGGAGGCCTTCTTCACACACGCGGCATGGCTGCATCAGGCTTGCGCCCATTGTGCAAGATTCCCCACTGCTGCCTCCCGTAGGAGTCTGGACCGTGTCTCAGTTCCAGTGTGGCTGGCCATCCTCTCAGACCAGCTAGGGATCGTAGCCTCGGTGAGCCATTACCTCACCGACTAGCTAATCCCGTCTGGGTTCATCTGATGGCATGAGGCCAATTGGTCCCCCATTTTGGTTGAATAACAGAAGCCAGTCAACTTTATGCGGTATTAGCTATCGTTTCTAATAGTTATCCCCCTCCACCAGGCAGATCCCCAGATTATACTCACCCGTCCGCCGCTCGCCGGCAAAACAACTTACGTTATTTCCCGCTGCCGCTCGACTTGCATGTGTCAGGCCTGCCGCCAGCGTTCAATCTGAGCCATGATCAAACTCTTCAATTGAATATTACTAACTAATGACTACTGTTTATTAGCCATGCCTGCGTACGCTTTAAAATAAACACGCAATACATGACTCTATTCCCAGCAGAATCAAGGGTGCCCACAGCGATTGTCTGATATATTGTTAAAGAGCACTGCTATCATAAGCCGACCAAAAAGGTGGCTCAGTATAAAAACCTTCCCGTCAACGCGGGAGAGCAATCATACTTTTTCTTATCCTAGAGTCAAGCGTTCTTTTTCTTAAAAATTTACAATCATCATTGCTCAATCCAATAACGCAAGGATTGTCGGTCCTATTATTGGCCTACAACAGTTGTCAATTGGCCACCTTGCATCTTATCTGCCGATAATAAAGACGATGATTTTTTGCTTTTCTTCAAATTAATTTGTCAAATTTAATATGAAGTTGATAGTCTGATTCTAACCAATTTTCAACGTTGCTTTAGTTTGTCTTTGTGTTTTTTTAATTGAGACACCAATTTATCTGTCAATCCATTAATAGCCACATACATATCCTTGTCCTCTGAGACGGCATGTAATTCACAGCCGTCAAGGTGTACAGTCGCGTCTGCAGTTTGATGTTTTTTATCTACATGTAAGACGACATGGACATTATTGATATGATCGGAATATTGCTTAAGTTTAGCAAATTTTATTGTAGTATAATCGTGTAGCGCCTTGGATATGCCGAAATGCTGTCCAGTTATGTTGAGTTGCATTATATTCTTTCTCCTTACCTTTTAAGTCATGTGCTCGTCATCTTTTAAACTGCAGACGTGTTGGCGCAGGTGTTCACCAGAGTCATCTAGGTCTAGGATCCGCCTTGCTACAATTAGCAATACGTTAGGTATAAAGAATTGCCATCACACTTACCCATCCAGTCTTCATATTTTAAAAGCTTGAAATTTGTGGCTATACCCCCTTAGAGGGCATCCAAACTCTGGTAGAAAATACCTCTCTGCCTGGGTAATTGTATCAACATCAAAGACAAAATGCTTCGCCTAAATAAACACGTCTAACCTGTTCATTAACCAATATATCCTGTGGTATGCCTTGGGCTATCAGTTGTCCCTGGTTTACGATATATGCCCGTTGGCAAATATCTAGTGTTTCCCGTACATTGTGATCGGTAATGAGAATGCCCACTCCAGCGCTATCACGTAGATGCCGAATAATTTTTTTGATATCAACAATAGATATCGGATCAACGCCTGCAAAAGGTTCATCTAATAGAATAAACTTAGGCCTTGTTGCCAGAGCACGGGCAATTTCAACTCGCCGGCGTTCTCCTCCGGACAGAGAATGACCAAAATTGTCACGCAAGTGTGTAATATGGAACTCTTCCATCAATTCATTGGCGCGTTTTTCTCTATGGGATCGAGAGGGAATGTGCTGGATTTCCAGTATAGCCATCAAGTTATGGTAAACGGTTAAGTGGCGGAAAATAGAGGCTTCTTGTGGTAGGTAACTGATCCCTAGACGGGCACGTTGGTGCAGTGATAGCAGGCTAATATCTTTATTATCGATGGTAATGCTGCCAGCATCATGCTGTAAAATGCCGGCAATCATGTAAAATGTTGTCGTTTTACCTGCACCATTTGGCCCTAGGAGACCAACAATTTCTCCTGAATGTATTTTTAAGCTAACATCTTCGACTACCATTGCTCGACCTTTGTAGGTCTTAGCTAAATTCTCCGCAATCAACATAGCCATAAATTATCATTGGTGTTTTTAGGGATGAGTGTGCCGTTTCCCTGGATTGTTTTTCAATCGACGAGGCTGCAAAATAGTGGTGACTCGCTTCCCTTCATTGCTAAACGCTTCCATCCGTTTAAACTGCACTAGATAAGTAATTTTATCAGCTTTGATATTGTTGTCTAACTGTTCCAAATAGGCGTCCCCAATTAGCGTAACGAATTCATTAGCAACCTCATAGCGCAATTTTTGTCCGTGACCGATAACTGGTTTTCCATCATCTTGTAATTGAGTGAAGCGCACTGGGTTACCAATTCCTTCAAATATTGTGTTATTTGTATCACGATAGATGCCCGTTACGGTGACTTTATCGGCTTTGATTTCAATGGAGCCCTGTTTTATCGCTACGTTACCTGTAAAAACCGCAATATCAGTTTTCATATCTATCGCTTGTTTAAGCGAATCAACATGAATAGTCTGATTGGTATCGTTTTTTAAGGCAAACAATGGCAAATGGATTAATAGAAGGCCTAGGCCTATCAAAGCGCTATTGATCGTCATTTTTTTGATCTTGAAACTCAAAATGGCTGCTAACATTTTGAAATAACTCTGCATTTTCCTCTCGTAGATTTCCTCGCATTTTCATGCCAGTGGAGGTAAACCCGATACCATATAACTCAACTTGACCACCAAATGATGATATATCTTGAGTCACCAAGTCTATTTCAAGATTGTCGGCTTTTATTGTTTTTAATGTCGACGCGTTTGTTAAGTGATTAACTTCTACATTGCCGTACAGATAAACTATTTTATCCTTTTTATCCTTAACTAATTTAGCCAAATCGGCACGCACTGACCACGTGGCAATAGCGCTCTCATCAAATAACGTCATCATTGGTTGAGTAAACCAGGTTAGCTTGCTGTTCCTGTAATACCGCACGTCCTGTGCAAGCAACTTATAATTTAATTTGCCAGCAAGATCGTATACCACAGTGACACTATATTGACTATGATAGGTAGGTGCATCGCTATTGTCTGATGGCAACGGCTCCAGCAATTTCCTGGGAGGAGATGTATTCCAGCCGATCCATGCCAGTATAACGATGGTAAAACCAATAGTTGTCCACAGTCTTGCTTTGTTCATTTGATGTCCCAATCCTGTGCTAACGACCTGAAGTTCGCCTCGCGCTAAAAGCAAGTTCAGCTCGTGCTAAAAGCATTGGTGCAGACTTTAAGCATGATATACCAAAAGCATTCCGAGCGACATAGGGGCAAGCAATTGAACGATCAGCCTCCATGCCACACCAGCCCTACCGGCATGCAGGTCCGTACTAGGCGATTTGAAAAATCGAGGCACGAGTTAGGATGTTTTTTGTGAGAACGCTGCCTAGGTATCATGTTAAGTATGGATTGCTAGATGATTACCTACGTCAACAACTGAAGGAACCAGAAATTGTTACGCGGATTGTTATGTGTTTTGCGTGAACCCTAAACCAAAAAAAATCCCCAGAAAGAGAATAAGGCCAACATAGTTGTTATTCAAGAATGCGCGAAAACAAAGGTCGGCTTGACGCTTAACGATCAATATCTGTTGATAGATAAACAAAATACCAGCTAGTAGAATCGAACAATAGTATATGCCTGGTAGGGTTGTTAAGTACCCTACAATCGACAACAATAGTAATGCCATTGCCTGTAACCCGCCTATGATCAGCCTGTCATACTGACCAAATAGAATGGCTGTCGATTTTACGCCAATTTTTACATCATCATCATGATCAACCATCGCGTATTCAGTGTCATAGGCCACTGTCCAACAAACATTGGCTAACAACAATAGCCAGCAAACAAGCGGCAAGCTTCTACTGACTGCAGCAAATCCCATGGGTATTGACCAGCTGAACGCCACCCCTAAAACAATTTGCGGCATGTGCGTGAGACGTTTCATAAATGGATAGATCCAGGTTAATGCCAACGCTACTAAAGATAACCATATCGTTATACTATTCAGGGTCAGCACTAACATAAAAGAGAGGCATACCAACATGACAAACAATCTTTTACTTTCTTTTTCGCTAGCAGTACCTTGAGGCAAGGGGCGACGAATGGTACGCCTAACACGCCCGTCAATATGACGATCGGCATAATCATTTATCACGCACCCTGCCGCTCGCATCAAGAAGACGCCTACTATAAAAACAATCAGTATTTTATTGTCTGGCATTTGCTTCTTTGCTAACCACAATGCCCACAGAGTTGGCCAGAGTAACAAGAACGTACCGATAGGTTTGTTAATACGCATCAGGCAACAGTAGGCTTGTAACTTATTTATAGCATTTTGTTTCAGATATATTTTATTTCTTAACATACTATTCCTAACGTTAGTCCTTGATGTCTATGTTGTCTCATTCACTTGCCAGGAACAGGCTGCTGTGGAATGGTACAACGGTGATGCTGACAAGAAAACTTCAGTCAGTAATAAAGGTTTGTTCGATAAACGCAGTACTGAACGCCTTGCCCACAGGTCTCCTTGTAACCCAACCTGAATAAAATCACGGGTCAACCTGCCGCTATTAAATAAATAACGACCTAATGGCATGGTATCTAGATTCATCAGTTCCTGTTCAGGGCCAGATAGTGTCTCTTCCGGAACGAGAGTACGCCCCAGTAACCAGCGGATGTTATCACCATACAAGATGACTTCGCGAAGCCAGTAACGTTGGCTCGCCGGTAAACAATCGGCATCTTCATTCAATTCTTCATAATTAATAAAACAGGCGCGAATGAGCTCGACACGTACATGTTGACAATGTTTCGCCAAACGTTTAGTCATTGAGCCAGATTCCATCAACCAATTGGCGATAGGTTTAGATAAGTTAGGCTTGTCAATCGGTAGCCATTGGATAGGTTCAATAATTGATGCTTTAATATCAGACATTAGTTCACTCCATTATGTGCTAAGTTCCTAAGATGACGTCAAAGCATACAGAACATCATCTACCGAGTAAAATTTACACTACCTGATCAGTTTCACAAGAAGTCTAATTTCAGCAACCATTTCCCAAGCAGGATAGCCAGTGACATGATAATCACAAAAGATAGCCGAGTGGAAGGGGTCAAACTTCCGCCTTATTCTTTGGAAGCAGAACAGTCTGTATTGGGTGGATTGATGTTAGATAATGAGCGTTGGGATAGCGTCTTTGAACGCGTAACGAGTCATGATTTTTTTAGCCGCCCCCATCGCCGGATTTTTATTGAGATGCAGTGTCTATCGGAAGCAAATAAACCTATTGATCTTATTACCTTATCAGAATCACTAGAACAGAAAGGGCTCTTAGATTCGGTAGGGGGATTTGCATATTTAGCTGAGCTATCTAAAAACACCCCTAGCGCTGCAAACATTAATGCTTATGCAGATATAGTCCGTGAACGAGCAGTGGTCAGGGAAATGATCTCGGTTGCTAACAAAATTGCTGATGCTGGTTACAATCCACAGGGACGCAGTAGCGAAGATTTATTAGACTTGGCCGAATCACTGGTATTTCAAATAGCAGAAAGTAGAACTAATAAAGCGATAGGGCCAAAAAGTATTGAATACATCTTAGAAGACACCATGACGCGCATTGAAGAACTTTACAGACGGCCAGATAAAGAGGTAACCGGGGTATCTACCGGTTATCAGGACTTAGATAAAAAAACAGCGGGTTTGCAAAAATCGGATTTGATCATTGTCGCTGCTCGTCCTTCCATGGGTAAAACTACTTTTGCTATGAATCTATGCGAAAATGCCGCCATGATGCAGGAAAAACCTGTGTTAATATTCAGTTTAGAAATGCCTGCTCATCAGCTGATGATGCGAATGCTGGCATCGCTATCACGAATAGATCAAACGCGTATCCGTACTGGCCAATTAGGCGATGAAGACTGGGCACGTATTTCCAGTTCGATGGGGATACTACTTGAAAGACGCAATATGTATATTGACGATTCATCCACGTTGACACCAATAGATGTGCGCTCCCGTGCTCGACGAGTTTTTCGTGAAAACGGTGGCTTAAGTTTGATTTTGATAGATTATTTACAACTCATACGGGTTCCGGCATTAATGGATAACCGAACACTAGAAATCGGTGAAATTTCTCGATCATTAAAAGCACTGGCGAAAGAACTAGAAGTACCAGTAGTAGCCATTTCCCAGCTTAATCGCGGCCTGGAACAACGTGCAGACAAGCGTCCAATTAATTCCGATTTACGAGAATCCGGCTCTATTGAACAAGATGCTGATCTTATTATGTTTATTTATAGAGACGAAGTGTACCATGAAGATAGCGATAAAAAAGGCATCGCAGAAATTATTTTAGGTAAACAACGTAATGGTCCGATTGGCACGGTGCGATTGACCTTTAACAGTCAATGGTCTCGATTCGACAATTATGCCAGTCCTAACTTTTATCAATAGATATGCCCAAAGAACGACAGCGGCAAAGGTAAGTAAAATTGGCGACAGCAGTGATCAATCGCTCTGCCTTGCGGCACAACTTGCAACAAGTCCGTCGTTTGACGGTAACAAGCCGTTTGATCGCTGTTGTCAAGGCAAACGCCTATGGCCACGGATTGCTAAAAACCGCCCATACACTAGCCGGCGCGGATTGTTATGGTGTAGCACGGATCGAAGAAGCACTACTTTTACGATCTGGCGGTATTACAAAACCTATTTTATTGTTAGAAGGTTTTTTTTCTGCAGAAGACTTACCGGTGCTGGCGATAAATAATATTGAAACTGTGGTACACAGTATCGAGCAACTAGATCTTCTGGAACGGATAAACTTGCCAGCACCAGTTCGTGTATGGATGAAACTGGATACAGGAATGCATCGCCTTGGCGTACGTCTTGATCAAGCAGAAGCCTTTTATCAGCGCTTATGTTTATGCCGCCACCTCATGCAACCTATTCATATCATGAGCCACCTTAGTTGCGCCGATCAAGTAGAACGAGGTATCACTCAAGAACAATTGGCTTGCTTTGAGGCCTTTATTGCCGATAAACCGGGTGACAAATCCATTGCCGCCTCTAGCGGCATTTTATTTTGGCCAAGATCTCATTATGATTGGGTCCGGCCTGGCATCATGCTTTATGGTGTCTCACCGGGAGGGGCATCTTATAGTTCTTATTTAAATTTACAAGCGAGTATGACATTGACAGCACCACTCATTGCCGTACGTCAACATGGTGCCGGAGAAGCAGTGGGCTATGGGGCGACTTGGTTCAGTAACACTGATACTACGCTAGGTGTTGTCGCTATTGGTTATGGTGATGGTTATCCACGGAATACCCCTTCTGGTACGCCGATATGGATAAACGGGCGCGAGGTGCCTATTGTTGGGCGGGTTTCTATGGATATGATTTCTGTAAATTTAGGACCGATGGCAATGGATAGGGTGGGAGATAAAGCCATATTATGGGGTCCTGATTTACCAATAGAAAAAGTAGCAACTCTTACCAACCTCAATCCTTATGAGTTGATGACCAAGCTGACTTCACGTGTAGCAATAGAATATCTACCTGAATGATAACAACAAAAGCGCCACGCTGTTCAACAGTCTCTCTTGAATGTATTAACGTAATAAAAAATGATGCACATCAAAATGTTGCGATCATATTAGCACCTAAAATTTTGAAGTATGCTTAAGATCGTAAGCAGTTGCTACGCTGATTGATGTGATGATCTAACTGCTTAGGCTGCCAACCTGGCAAATAGCAAACACGTCAACGAAGATAAATAACAAGGAGTCTTATATGTCTTGTCTAAGATTTTCCCCAGATACTACTCTTGAAGATAAAATAACCGCTTGTCTTGCATATCAGATGGTGCCATACGCTGAATATAACGATGATCTGAAGAATGGTCTCGCTAAGAGAGGTTATAGGGCTATCCCGGATACAAGTACTCGTTTACAGAATTACAACAAGATACTATAGATGTGCTTGCAAAAACGTACATCAGTAGAACGTGCGTACCGGAGGAGTTAATTACATCGAGGGTAAAAATAGCCATTGAGAAACAGGGCTATAAAGTAGTAAAGATTCATATCCCTATGGTAGGTATAATGCGAACATGATGGCCGAGATTCTAACGATGCCAAAGGCGGAAGTACCCCAGGTAAAAATAGTAAGTTAAGACCAATGAGATTGTATGTTTTTGGCGGGAGACGTCAAGGCTTCTCCTTGTCGTGCTTGTGTATCCAGCATGTACGACCGTCGGGGCCAATTAAACCGATCGGTCCCCTCCCTGCAGCCAATCCTATTCCCCCCCTGGTGTATCTTCCGTTCATCAACTTTACTATTTTTGCAATTATTTTCTAGTTAGCCTAAGATCTTGGGTCATGGCTAGTAATCAACGACCCCCTCAACATAAATGAAAACAAACGCTAAGGATTAAATAATGGCAGTGACTAAGCTTGTCCTAGTAAGACATGGTGAAAGCGAATGGAACCAAGCAAATCGTTTTACGGGTTGGACGGATGTCCCTTTATCTGATAAGGGACATATTGAAGCGACCGATGCGGGGGTATTGTTAAAAAACCATGGCTTTTTTTTTGATTTTGCTTATACCTCAGTGCTAAAACGCGCCATTCATACATTGTGGAATATTCTCATAGAGCTCAACCAAGAATGGTTAACGGTAGAAAAATCTTGGAAACTGAACGAACGCCACTATGGCGCCCTGCAAGGCTTAAATAAAGCAGAAACCGCCTTGCAACATGGTGATGAAAAAGTCAAATTATGGCGGCGTAGTTTTGACATCACCCCCCCAGCGTTAACAAGAGAAGAGTCACGCTTTCCAGGACATGATCCTCGTTATTGTCATCTTACCACCGCTGAATTGCCGCTGACTGAAAGCCTGGCTTCCACCATCGCTCGCGTCATCCCTTATTGGAATAGCACCATAAGGCCTCGTCTTGTCAACGGTGAACGCATAATCATAGTGGCACATGGTAATTCACTGCGTGCCTTAGTGAAATACCTGGATAATATGACGGAAACCGACATTCTTGAGCTTAATATACCCACCGCTGTCCCCTTGGTATATGAATTTGATGAGCAATATAGACCTATCAAACATTATTACTTAGGCAATGAGGAAGAGATTGCTGCTAAAACCAGGGCAGTCGCCGATCAAGCTAAAGTCGGACAATAGGATAACACCCATGTTTTTTTTTGCCGAAAACAGCCATGGTAAACGCTTATCGTTAGCGTTGGTTGTCACTGGCATTTTTATGGTAGTTGAGGTCATCACTGCACTGCTTTCTGGTTCGCTGACACTCTTAGCCGACGCTGGGCATATGTTGACTGATGTTGCTACTTTGTTCATTGCCTTAATGGCTGTTTATTTCTCTCAACGCAAGCCTAATGCGCGTCATACCTTTGGATATTTACGATTAACTACCTTAGCGGTATTTGTTAACGCTGCTTCGCTGTTTCCCATGGTCATGTTTATCGTCTGGGAAGCAGTAAAGCGGTTTTTTCAACCGCAAGAGGTAATGGCTTTTCCTATGCTAATGACAGCGATAGCAGGGTTAATGGCAAATTTTTTTTCCTTTTGGATATTGCATCAAGGCTCAGTAAAAAAAAATCTCAATGTCCAGGCAGCTGCACTGCATGTTATGGGAGATATATTGGGTTCTGTTGCTGCCATTGTGGCGGCCATGATCATCCTCGTTACCGGTTGGAACCCTATCGATCCCTTGTTATCCATTTTGGTAGCAACATTGGTATTACGCAGTGCTTGGCGGCTATTGGCTGAAAGCCTTCACGAATTATTAGAAGGTGCCCCGCAGGCTGTGGATGTCGAGGGGCTGCGCCAAGAGCTATGTTCAACCATCCCAGAAATTTGCAGCATCCATCATGTTCACCTATGGCAATTAAGCGAACAACGCTTAATGACATTACATATCCAAGTGACGCCGCCAAAACATCACAAAGACCACGATAATTTGCTACAGCGCATTCAAAATTATTTACGCGACAAGCACCAAATCGGCCACGCTACCGTACAAATAGAGTACCAAGATTGTCAATACTACGATTGTGACATTAATCAAGTTAGTTGCCTTCATGACCATCGTCACTAACTTCCCGGCATGGCGCCTCACCTTTTTTCACTGCACTAGCTATGTTGGCTACCATTCGAAGCACGTTGAGCATACCATTCGCTTTTAGTGCGTTGGCGCACAATTTCAAACAAGCAAATACCGGTAGCAACAGAAACATTGAGTGACGAAACCGCGCCAGCCATAGGAATGCGTATCAACTCGTCGCAATGTTCACGCGTTAGCCGGCGGATACCAGTGCCTTCCGAGCCCATCACTAATGCCACTGGGCCGATTATTTTACTTTGATAAAGTGTATTGGCAGCTTGACAGACGGTACCGACTATCCAGATGTGATGTTGTCGTAATAAACGCATCGTGCGTGCAAGATTTGTAACCTGGATAAGGGGTACCTGCTCTGCGGCACCACTAGCTGCCTTTTTAAGCGTAGCATTTAAAGACGCGCAATTATCACGGGGGACAATAACCCCATGCACTCCTGCTGCATTGGCACTACGCAGACAGGCACCAAGATTATGGGGATCAGTAACACCCTCTATGATCAATAAGAGCGGGCAATGAATACTGGTTAGCAAGACAGGTATATCATGTTCCTGATATCGCGGTATCGCCAACCGCACTTTAGCCGCAATGCCTTGATGTACCTCAGCGCCAAATTGCTTATCAAACCATCGATGATTCACTTGCTGCACCGCTAACCCGTGCCTTTCTAATTTTGCCAGCAACGACTGCAGACGCTGAGAACGCTGTCCTTTTAATACAAAAAGTTGCAAAAAACGCTCTGGCTCCTGTTCTAGCAGTGCATCAATGACGTGAATTCCATAAATTGTTTCACTCATGATGCTCTTTTTTTGGAAGCTTTATGACGAATTTTACAGGCACTTGGTGTATTTTGGGAGGATGCTTTGACTTTGTTCTGTTTATTACTGGTATTAGGGCTGGTTCTACCAGTAGTCTGAGGTTGACGGGGAAAAATCAGGATACAATCAATTTTTCGTTCATCCATCTGCACGGCTGCTATCTGGACTTCAACGGGATCACCTAAGCGGTAAACCTGACCTGAAGATTCTCCAATCAAACGCTGGCCAATACCGTCATAGCGATAATAATCATTATCTAAACTAGAAATATGTACCAAGCTATCAATAAATAAATCGTTTAGACGCACAAAAAAGCCAAAACCAGTCACGCCGGAAATAACACCGCCAAATATTTGCCCCACTTGATCTTGCATAAAATCGCACTTAAGCCAGTCAATGACATGCCGAGTTGCCTCTTCAGCACGACGTTCAGTCATTGAACAATGCTGCCCTAATGCCAGCATCGTAGCAGGATCATGGTGACAACCGCCCGTTGATAAAGCTATCTTTGGCGTTTTTTTCCCCTGTCTTTGTGCCAACTGGTATTTAATAGCACGGTGCAACACTAAATCTGGATAACGACGAATAGGGGAGGTAAAGTGCCCGTAAGACTTCAGCGCTAAACCGAAATGACCACGGTTTTCTGGATGGTAAATCGCCGGTTTCATCGAACGCAACAACATAATCTGCAGCATTTCATTATCCGATCTGCCTGACACTTCATCTATCAATAACGCGTAATCTTTTGGTTCTGGCTTAACCCCTCCCCCTAAAGTCAACCCAAGCTTGCTGAACACGGTACGTAACGCAGCGATGCTGTCATCGCTCGGGCGATCATGTACACGAAATAGCGCAGGCTCCTGGTATTGCTCAACAAACCGCGCCGCTGCAATATTGGCTAAAATCATGCATTCTTCAATAATCTTATGGGCATCATTACGTAGCGTAGCTTCAACCTGTTCTATACGCCATTGGGCATTGAAGACAAACTTAGCTTCTTGGGTTTCAAACGCGATGCCACCACGTGCTATACGTGATTGATTAAGCACAGTATACATGGCATGCAGTTCTTCAAGATGAGGCACCAGTGAGTGATATTCTGCACGTAATGACTGACAACCATCGATAATACGCCAGACCTTGTGGTAAGTCAGACGTGCATGAGAATTCATTACTGCTTCATAGAATTTGTAAGAACTCAGTTTTCCTTTGGCAGAGATCGTCATCTCACATACCATACATAAACGGTCAACATGTGGGTTTAGAGAACACAGTCCGTTAGAAAGTACCTCAGGCAACATAGGGACTACTTGCGATGGAAAATAGATCGAATTCCCTCGATTGCTACTTTCTTCATCTAGTGCTGTTCGTGGGCGTACATAATAGCTGACATCAGCAATGGCTACCCATAGGCGCCACCCGCCTGTCCGCTTTTTTTCGCAATACACCGCATCATCAAAATCGCGGGCATCTTCACCATCGATAGTAAGCAGTGGCAAGGCACGCAAGTCAACCCGTCCTTTTTTTGCAGCCTCCGGTACTTGATCGTGAAGTTTGGCAAGTTGTTTTTCTAACTGGGTCGACCAAATATGGGGGATATCATAGGTGCGCAAAGCGATTTCCACCGCCATATTCATTCCCATATTGCTACCTAGCACTTCAACAATTTTCCCAACTGCTTGAGCATGACGACTTGGACGCTGCGTTAATTCGACGACTACCACACAGCCATGATGCGCAGCACAGGTTGCTTCATGGGGAATCAAGATATCAAAACTAAAGCGGCTGTCGTCTGGTACAACAAAACCTTCGCCGGATTCGATAAAATAACGGCCAACAATTTGGCTATTTTGAGGCACTACTACGCGGACAATGCGCGCTTCACGTCGCCCCTTGCGAGAAGACGCTACAGGCTGCGCTAATATAATGTCATTATGTATTGCCATTTTCATCTGTGCAGGGGAAAGGTACCAATCGTCCTTACTGGTTTCAAGGCGCAAAAACCCGTAACCATCACGATGGCCGATAACTTTACCGCGTACCAAGTCCAAACGTTCAGGTAATGCATAACACTGACGACGGGTAAAGACTAATTGGCCATCGCGCTCCATAGCACGCAAACGACGGCGCAATGCTTCTAGTTGTTCTTCACCAGATAAATTCAGTTCATGGGCTAAACTATCTCTGTTAGCAGGTGTTTTACGCTGCGCAAGAAGGGCTAGAATAAATTCTCTACTTGGAATTGGTGATGAATATTTTTCTGCTTCTCGTTTACTAAAAGGATCTTCTGACATCATCCGCCTCGTTGACACCAATCAGGCATCGAATGGAGAACGTAACACTATCGTTTCTTCTCGAGAGGGACCAGTGGAAATAATATCGACTGGCACCCCAGTTAATTCTTCTATTCGGTTAATATAATTTAGGGCTGCCCGAGGTAGCTGGCAGTATTCTGTCAGGCCGAACGTGCTTTCTTTCCAACCCGGCATTGTCTCATAAATCGGCTCAAGAGCACCCCATTCCTCAGCCGGCATTGGGGAAATCGTATTTATCACTTTCCCACCTGGCATACGATAAGCCAAGCAGATTTTTATCTCTTGCAACCCGTCCAGTACATCTAACTTGGTGAGGCAAAATCCCTTAAGGGAATTAATCTGCACTGTACGACGCAATGCAACAATATCTAGCCAACCCGTTCGACGGCGGCGACCCGTCGTCGCGCCGTATTCATAGCCTTTTTCCTGCAAAAATTCACCCGTATCATCCAGCAATTCTGTCGGAAAAGGCCCTGCCCCTACACGAGTGGAATAGGCTTTAACAACCCCAAGGACATAATCAATGTAACCTGGACCAAATCCAGAACCCGTTGCCGCCCCCCCAACCGTCGTATTAGATGAAGTGACATAAGGATAGGTGCCGTGATCAACATCCAACAGGGTACCTTGAGCCCCTTCAAACAGGATAGATTGACCTTGGTGATGGGCAGCATGTAGTATCTCTG
This sequence comes from Achipteria coleoptrata, assembly GCA_000988765.1. Lineage (NCBI taxonomy): Eukaryota > Metazoa > Arthropoda > Arachnida > Sarcoptiformes > Achipteriidae > Achipteria > Achipteria coleoptrata. Next base: position 41,261 of record LBFM01009107.1, on the reverse strand, counting down.
TGACGTCTGCAACCATAGCAGTTAATGCACCAGCAATACGCAATACATCCTCAAGTACCTTTTTGTAATCGCAAGCAGTCTGTTTATAGTAATGCGTTAACAAGAAGTTATGGTACTCCATAATTTCCTGTAATTTAATGGCAAATTGCTGTTGATAACATAAATCTGCTACGCGTAATCCCCGCCTGGCGATTTTATCTTCGTAGGCGGGACCAATACCACAACCCGTTGTGCCGATAGCATTTACGCCGCGAGCACATTCCCGAGCGTTATCTAAGGCAACATGATACGGCAGAATCAATGAGCAAGCGGCAGAAAGTAACAACCTCTTACGCACCGGAATACCCCGTCTTTCCAGATCGAGGACTTCTTTCATTAATGCATCGGGAGCCAATACCACGCCGTTTGCGATAATACTCGTTACATTTTTTCGTAAAATACCAGAAGGAAGTAAGTGGAGGATCGTTTTTTCACCGTTAATAACCAAAGTGTGGCCGGCATTGTGTCCCCCTTGATAGCGAACAACATACTTTGCTTGTTCAGTCAGTAGGTCGACTATTTTTCCTTTGCCTTCATCGCCCCATTGAAGACCCAACACCACAACATTTTTTCCCATCCTACTTGCCTATCTCAAAAGAAGAAAATGCTTAACAGGTATAGCCAACCTCATTGCAGATTGCGTGACATATAGTAAATAACACAGCCAGCAACCACTAATCCGCCGCCAAAACGGCGCAAAAGGCTATCAGGCAACTTCGCCATTGCTCTGATCATCTTGCGCCAAATTTGTGGGAAAAACATCGGGCCAAACCCCTCCAAGACCAAAAACAGCCCTAATGCTAACCAGATTGCAGAATCCATCCCTTCCCCTCAGACAATAACAAGGATTGCTAACAAGGATGTTAGGCATACCCTTCCCGATGCCTTAAAACATGACAAAATTTTACATACCAATCCTATCAAGGAGACTTCATATAGCGAAAGAAATCGCTGTTAGGATCCAATATCATAACATCTTGATTATCAGCGCTAATACTTTTCTCATACGCCCGTAGGCTACGAATGAAGGCATAAAAGTCAGGATCTCGACTAAACGCCTCAGCAAATAAACGAGCCACCTGGGCATCACCAGTACCACGCGTGATACGTGCCTCGCGTTCAGCTTTAGCCAGAGTACGTGTTACCCGATAGTCAGCTGCCGCACGCAATTTTTCAGCCTCCTCTTTTCCTTGAGAACGATGACGACGGGCTACTGCTTCACGCTCAGCGCGCATGCGTTGAAAAATAGCATCTGACACCTCTGCAGGTAAGTTAATCTGCTTAATCCGCACATCAACAACTTCTATCCCCAGCGCCGCCATACTGTTTGGGTTAGTCAGTTTACTACCTGTACCCTGATTATCCTGCTCGACTCGTGCAGCAGCAGAGGCAATAGCATCATCTACTTCTGTTGCGTTAGCTCCATCATCTACATCCACTGTGCCAGCATTTAAGGCGTTTCGCACATCGGTAGTTAATTTACCGCGTGAATCTGTTACAATTCCTTTAACATCCAACCGTCCAATCGCTGAACGTAAACGATCGCTAAATTTACGCCTTAGTAATATCTCTGCTTGAGAAATATCCCCCCCTCCCGTTGCCAAGTAATAACGGCTAAAATTGCTGATCCGCCATTTCAGATAAGAGTCCACGATCAGATCTTTTTTCTCTTTAGTCACAAAGCGATCAGCCTGGTTATTCATTGTTTGGATACGAGCATCCAGTATTTTTACTGATGCAATAAACGGCATTTTGAAATGTGCGCCAGGAGCATAGACTAACGGTTTATTGTCTCTATCACGGACAACTTTAGCAAAGCGCAATACTATGCCACGTTGCCCCTCTTGGACTACAAACAATGCGGAATATAACAAAACCAGAAGCAGTGCTAATACAAGTAACACAGGCTTGCCCATTCTATTGCCTCCCTAGGCGCATATCATCACGCTGCGCATTAATCCGCCGTTGTTCCATAATACGTTGATTCACTTCTGATCCTGATACATTGGGGTCCTTAAATTGATTTTCCTGACTTTTATCTAGAGACGATGAAGCATCCTTCACATTTACCCCGGACGGCCTATTATTCATGCGGGAGGTCGTCTCATCAAGAAAGGTTCCAAGCATTTTTTTTGATAAATCCCAGGGCATGCCGCCTAAGGGCAACAACATCGTATGATTTCCCTGATCGTTCACCAACACCTTACGGGTACGGCTCAGCACTTTTTCCATGGTTTCAATATACAAACGCTCGCGAGTAATATGGGGAGCGGCCTTATATTCTGATAATAATTTAGTGAAACTAGCGACCTCTCCCTGTGCCTCAAGAACGATGCGGGCCTGATAAGCCTTAGCATCCTCTAACAAACGTTGCGCATGGCCATTAGCGCGGGGTTGCACTTCATTAGCGTAAGCTTCCGCTTCACGAATGTATTGTTGTTCATTTTCACGGGCTGCAATAGCGTCATCGAAAGCGGCTTTTACTTCTTCTGGTGGGCGTGCTGCCTGAAAGTTTACATCAAGCAAAGTGATACCCATCATGTACGGCCGGATAGTTTCTTCCAAGATGCGCTGGGTATCAGTACGCACAATAGTACGACCTTCAGTTAGGATCGTATCCATGGTGTACTTACCAATAACACCCCGCACAGCGCTATCTGTTGCCTGACGTAAGCTATCATCTGGATAAGTCACGCTAAATAAGTAACGCGGAGCATCAGTAACACGATACTGTACATTCATCTCGACACGTACCACGTTTTCATCAGAGGTCAACATGATGCCGGATGCCGCTAGTTCGCGCACAGACTCAACATTAACAAGGGTGACTTTATCAATAAATACTGGTTTCCAATTTAATCCTGGTTTCACCACGTGGCTCAATTTACCCAACCTTGTCACCACACCACGTTCAGCTTCCTTGATGGTATAAAAACCACAGGCCGCCCAAATGCCCACAATAACCATTACGCCTAAGCCACAAAGATACCTGTTCATCCCTTCACCTGAAGGAGGACCTGTCACGCTATTAATACCTCTGGAGCCCTGGAGGCGAATGAGTATTTTGTTCAATGTCGTTAAGATTTCATGCAAACTGGGCGGTTTTTTGCTGATACTCCCCTGATTAGTGCCGTTAGCGTTGCTGTCATTATCGGCACTCCCCCAAGGGTCGCGGTTCTGTCCGTTGTTACCGGGTTGATTCCACGCCATATTTTAGCTCCATTGTTCCATCGACGATTCTTGGGTTAAGCCATAATGTTACCCACTACAGGGCGATTGAGCTACCAGTAGGATAGCTTTCATAGCCACAAACCTTCCTTTTACAAGTTACCAGTACGTCGGTTTCCTCACTTATCCCGGCCAGGTTAAGTAAATTGCCTGGATTCGTTCAGTTGCCGCCTTCTGCTACCTTCCTTCATCTTAAAACCCATTTTGTCTATACCCCCCTCTCGCTTTCAAACTGCAACGGTGTTGGTCGCAGGTACCCGCCCTCACTCGAAGTACGTTAAGTATATTCAACGGTATCATCGATTTCATCGTCTTGAATTCTATTTCCTGATGAGTGGCTATCATGATAATGATTGGCACTACCAGATATCTTGTTGTGAAGTGATACAGGGCAGGAAGGCACGACCGTCGAAATGGCATGCTTATAAACCATCTGATTGACGGCGTTTTTCAATAAAATCACAAACTGATCAAATGATTCGATCTGTCCTTGTAGTTTTATTCCATTCACCAAATAAATAGACACTGAAATCCGCTCGCGACGCAATGCGTTTAGGAACGGATCTTGCAAACATTGCCCCTTAGCCATTCGTTATTTTCCTTCATTATTTTGTTGTAACTGAAAAAGCAATATATAAAAACAAACCGCTTAAAAAATTGATCTATCTCTTGCCTAAAGGTCAATTGTACATAAACCGCTAACAATCTGTACGACTAAATCTAGGGCATGCGCTAAATTACTGCTATCAAGACAATTAACAGAACGCCAATGCCGTAACCAAGTGGTTTGTTGTTTAGCTAATTGGCGAGTAGCACAAATACTGCGATATACCATTTCATCATAATTTATTTCGCTGCTTAAATATGCCCACATTTGGCGATAACCCACCGTGCGAATAGCAGGCAAATTTGCGTGCAAATCGCCACGCTCAAAAAGCGCTCTAACTTCTGTTTCAAATCCCGCAGTCAATATTTTATAAAAACGCGATTCTATATGTTGATGCAAAAGTTTGCGGTTAACGGGGGTTAGCACAAACTGATGAACACGATACCCTAATGTTTTACCAGAAATTTTGGTTAATTCCGTTATAGTGTTACCTGAAATGAAAAAAACTTCCAATGCTCTGGCAATGCGCTGAAAATCATTAGGATGAACGCGGGAAGCGCAAACTGGATCCAGCTGTTCCAACTGTCTATGCAGCGCAGGCCATCCCAATTTTTCCGCCTGTTGAGTAATATATAAACGCACCTCAGGATCGGCACTTGGTAACGGGGATAACCCTTCTAAAAGGGCTTTAAAATACAGCATAGTACCGCCAACCAACAGGGGTATCCGCCCAGCTGCTACAATGCTACTCATCGCGCAAAGGGCATCCTGACAAAAATTTGCTACAGAATAAGAATCTTTTGGATCACGAATATCGATCAGCCAATGAGGCGCCAACATCAATTCCTGTTCAGTTGGCTTTCCCGTCCCGATATTCATTCCACGATAGACAAGCGCAGAATCCACACTAATCAGCTCTACCGGAAGACATTGGCGCAACGCAATAGACAACGCTGTCTTACCAGATGCCGTAGGACCCATGATAAAAATTGCTACCGGGCGATGCTGATCATCAACCTTCATGGCAACGTTGTTGGGCTAACATCGATACTACAGCTTGCATATCAATGGGTTGAATTAAACCTGCTGGAGGGGAGGTGATCAGTTGTGGAGAAATCTGTTCAACCTCTGTAAGTAATTGTATTACCTTAGGCACATTCCAGACTTGATCCTCACAACCCAACTGAGTAGCAATCCAAGTCGCTAAGTTTTCTGAGGACATTTCTTTGTATTGAGATAAATACCCCAACAATTCTCGTATCCATCTGCTTAAACTTTGCTGACGTAACGGTGATGGGGCAGCATAAACTGTCGCTTGCCGACCCTCAACGGCTACCTTTATCCCTATAGCAATCAACAAAAACTGATGATGGGTCAAGGTAGCCAGTTCTATGTCATTTAAGGTAAATTTTTCGGGTATCAGTAATGGCTGCTCAGAAAATCCTTCAGGGGGAGGAATAAACCGTGCTTTATTAGCATGATGTACAGCAACCGGTAATGATAACAATGCCAGCGTATTATGGTATTCAAGCAATGCGTAATAAGGCGGATAGATGGTCAATACACGACCAAAGCTGTCGTGATTGAAGCTGTGGTTATTGAAGCTATGGTTATTGAGGCTGTGGTTATTGAAGCTATGGTTATTGAGGCTGTGGTTATTGAGGCTGTGGTTATTGAGGCTATGGTTATTGAGGCTGTGGTTATCAAAGCTGTGATGATGGAAGCGATGATGATTCATGATCGCCACTGATGTCTTGTTGCCAGATGCGGGCACTAAATAGTTCGTAAGCGTTTTATGCTCTTGCCGTGGTTGCGATTGCAGCGGTTGGATAGTTTGCTTGTCAGCAATATCGTCGTTTTTGACCTGCAAGGCTGTTACTTTAAGATGTTCATCCCTGTTTTGGTTTTGCAAGCGACATAACGATTGATCCTGAAAGCGTAATGCCGTTTCTACTGCTTGGTAGACGAAATCATGCACTACACGCGCCTGATGAAAACGTACTTCCAACTTAGTTGGATGTACGTTAACATCAACCTGATAGGGATCTATGCTGAGATAAAGGATATAAGCAGGCACTTTACCATCTGGTAAGCTTCCCTGATATGCTTGACGCACAGCGTGGTTAATGAGCTTATCACGCACGACTCTGCTGTTAACATAGCAATATTGCCTCTCATTTGAGCTGTTAACACCCAGCGCTGTCACCCAACCATTGATAGCCAATTCGCCATATTGCCAATTAACTTCTACGGCATGCTGTAAAAATGCCGCTCCACAAACACTTGCCAGTCGTTTTTTCTGATGCGATTTATCTGAAACCGCCCGGTACTGACGCACGATTTTACCGTTATGTTGCAAAGTAATCGCTATATCAAAGCGTGATAAAGCAAGGCATCTCACTGTTTCATCGATATGGTTAAATTCAGTTTTCTCAGTACGCATAAATTTACGCCGGGCTGGCGTGTTATAAAACAGATCTAGTACATCAACTGTACTACCTGGCGGGTGGGCTAACGGTTTTAGTGCTACCTTCATCCCCTGTTCTACATAAACTTGCCAGGCTTCAAGCTGATTGGCGGTACGAGATGTCAAAGTAAGACGTGATACCGCACTAATGCTGGATAATGCTTCTCCACGAAACCCCATAGTAACAAGACAGTGTAAATCCTCCAGTGAAGCTATTTTACTGGTTGCATGGCGCTCTAGTGCCAACAATAATTCTACTTTATCGATACCATGGCCGTTGTCATGTATACGGATCAACTTAGTTCCACCCCGCTCAATCTCAATATCAATATGGGTGGCACCGGCATCAAGACTATTTTCTAGTAATTCTTTCACCACTGCAGCAGGCCGTTCTATGACTTCACCTGCTGCAATTTGACTAGCAAGCTGAGGGGGTAACGGTAAAATGGGGTTGGCTGTTTTTTCCGTTAAATGTTGCATAAGGTTACCCCAAGGGAACGATCAGTGTTTGCCCAAGTTGTACTTTGTCTGTCTTCATATGATTTATTTGCCGGACCTTGTTCGGGTTAACACCATATTTCAGTGCAATGGCAGACAGGGTATCACCTCGTTTGACTTCATGTTTAACTAACTTGCTACCAGGTCTTGCGACTGACAGTCTTCGTTCGATCTTTCGTAATACGGGTAATGGATGTGCTAAGAAATAACGACGTAACCCCAAGTAAATCGCTCTAGCAAGTTTTTCTTGATACTGATTAGTGGCAAGCAGACGTTCTTCCGCAAGGTTACTAATAAAACCCGTTTCAACCAAGACGGAAGGAATATCTGGTGAGCGCAATACCCCTAAACTGGCGTGCTGCGGCTGAAGTTTACGAATCCTGCTAATATTTCGCAATTCCTGCAAAACCTGGCTGGCTACTTCATACCCTACACGTTGAGAATGACCAAACTGAAGGTCTAATACTACCCGAGTTAGGTAGGGATCGGTGCCTACATTTGCCAAAACATCCCCTGCTCCTCCTAGCAACTCAGAACGTTTTTCATCTTGCTCCAACCAACTTGCCATTTCAGTCTTTGCCCTGCGGTTTGATAATACCCAAACAGACACACCAGTGGCTGTAAAATTAGGCGCTGCATCAGCATGAATAGACAGCAAAACGTTAGCACCTTGCTGACGAGCAATCTCAGAACGCCCCTTTACCGAGATAAAATAGTCGCCATGACGGGTGAGGACTGGGATAAACATTGCATCCTGTTGTAATAACCTATTTACTTTTCTCGCAATACTAATAGTGATCTTTTTCTCCTGCAAACCGTTAAAACCAATGGCACCAGGATCCTGCCCACCATGACCAGCATCAATGGCAACCACGACGCGCCGTCTCATAGGAGGCGCGGGCTTTAAATGTTTGGCCTGTCGATCCCCTGTTTTCACTGAAGCCGGTGTTGTTGACAGCTTCTGATAGCGCGCCAAAGCAGAGGAAGAAACCAGATGCCGTGCCGCTGCCTGCAAATTGAACGTTAAGCTGTATCCATGGCTTAAGTCTTTCATTAAGGGTTGTGCGGTTGTGTGATCTGTTAATTCGAATACCAGACGTGTACTGGCAGTATCTTTAGCTTGGCTGAGACGTATCTTTTTCAATAAATTTTGAGAAGTAAACGTTAAGGGTAAATTTACAGCATTAGTACATTGTGTAATGTCGACCACGATACGTTCTGGCGTAGGTAACGAAAAAAAGGAAAAAAGGGGGCGACGATCAAAACGTAATATAACGCTAGCTTCACGAGAAGCATTCACCACGTTAATATCGGTAAGCTGGGTTGCCCAGCCCGGTACACAAACAACAACATAATAAATTATCGACAATATAACCATGCAACCCTGCTTCCACCTGGATATCATGGCAGCTCATTGTCGTATTCAGATAATCCAACCAACCGCACCTGTCGCCCTTGTTGTTGATAAGTAAAGTAAAGGGCAATGTCTGGTTTTGGCAACATTCCCGTTCCTCTTTCTGGCCACTCTACCAAGCAGATAGCGGTATCATCGAAATAATCACGAATCCCCATAAACGCTAATTCTTCTGGATCGGTCAGGCGATATAAATCGAAATGATACAGCATCATTGAATTGATCGCGTAAGGTTCAACTAGCGTATAAGTTGGGCTTTTGACATGGCCAGTATATCCCAAGGCCTGGAGAAACCCGCGGCAACATGTTGTTTTTCCAGTCCCTAGACTACCAGACAAATAAATAACGCTCCCTCTTTGAGAAGATTGCGCGACCCATTTTCCTAACGCGATACCTAACGCGATGGTAGCCGCCTCATTCTGTAAAGGTAACAAAAGCGCTGTCATAGCAAAGGGGATCTAGCAGGGATGTTGAGAGCACTCAGTTGCCGCCTTCCTGCGTCTTGAAATCTATTTGGATATGTCACTCGGGATTGACATATTGCGGAATAACCGGCAGCAAATCTGTTGCCAATACCCCCCGTCTATTGCGTTTTTGTGTTAACTCATCTGCGCAAGCGCCATGTATCATACAGCCAGCACAGGCGGCATCATACAGGGTTAGGGAGGGGGTTTGTACCATTAAGCCAGCGATGATACCAGAGAGAATATCCCCCATGCCTCCCGTTGCCATGCTGGCGTTACCGACATCGGCAATCGCTATCTTACCGGTGGCATTGACGATAAGGCTCCCCGCCCCTTTCAATACCACCACACCACCATATTGAGCAGCTAATTGACGGGCTGCAAGTATAGGGTTGTCTTCAATCTGTGCGATGCTACAACCCAATAATCTTGATGCTTCTCCCAGATGGGGAGTCATTACACGATGTTGGTTCAGATGTGCATCTGTTGCTAGCAAATTCAAGGCATCAGCATCCCACAAGGCAGGTTTATCATTACCTCGCAGCACTTTTAGTGCATTTTTACTCCAGACAGATTGACCTAAGCCAGGCCCCACTAGTAACACATCCGCCCATTGCATCCCCTCATGGAGGGCTTCATGAGTGAGTGCTTGCACCATCAATTCCGGCCTAGCCGCTAATAGGGGTCCCACATGTTCTGGCTGTGTTAAGACACGTACCAATCCTGCTCCTGTGCGTAATGCCGCTTCTCCCGCCATCCTAATAGCACCACCAAAACCATAGTCGCCGCCAACCAACAATAACCGACCCTGTTTTCCTTTATGAGTGCAAGGTTGGCGAGGGGTAAGCCATCTTGGCAAACAGGATAAACTCAAGCGTTGAATGGGGGGTGTCTGTGTTTCTAGCCATCCTGTTAACCCTAAGCCGTCGTAATGCAGCTGACCGACATAGTTTCTAGCCTGACCGATTAACAAACCCGGTTTGAGCGCAACAAAGGTAATGGTATGGCTCGCACAAATCACCGCACCTGGAGCGCTACCCGTATCTGCGTTTAGCCCAGAGGGCACATCTACTGCAATGATGGGGGCATCATGCTCATTAGCTAATTCTATCAACTGTTGATAGGGTAAACGCGGGGCTACAGTCAACCCCATTCCCAATAATCCGTCGATAATCAAATCGATATCCTGTGGCCAGACTGTATAGATTGAGTGGATATCTCCACCAGACCGGCACCATTGTTCACGGGCGCGCTGCGCTTCTACTGGTATGGATAACGCCGCATCGCTGCCAATTAAGGTCACCTTAATGCCTGCCGCACGCGCCTTTACTGCCACAATGTAGGCATCCCCCCCGTTGTTGCCATGACCGCATAAAATCAAGTAATGGCGGCTGTTAGGGTAATATTGACGAGCCAAACGAAACGCGGCTTCCCCTGCATTAAGCATCAATTCGAACAGAGAAATCCCTAATTGATTAGCGGCAATAGGTTCTATCCGACGTAGCCAATCAGCATAGAAAACGGCATCCGGCAGACTGGTATTGGGTTGATGTTGGCCGGAATCCCTCATTAGCGCTCTTTCCGAACCTTAAGGAGGGGGGAAAAGTCAAGGCGCCCGGGCTGCCTCGACCTTCGTTTCCAGTCGAGTACCTGAGGATGGCTTGTCAGTGCGCCATAAAGCTCAGTACCACGCACTGAGTCAAGAAAAAGCTCTACTCTCGTTGAGCAGGGTAGGTTCATGAAGGGTGACTAGTAAAAGACTTTTCAGCTTGTGGATAAAAAATAAAATTTATTGACAATCAAGAAAAGAAGAAAGCACAAACCGCTAACTTAATATTTTAATAAAGAAAAAAATCATTTAATTTCAAATAGATACCAACACTTCCTTGTCAGACAAGCCCCCCAGCGCAAGAGGGGCACAAGAGACGCAGCCTGTGGATAAGTCTGTTGAAAAGTATTTCTCAACTCGACAAATAGCACGGCACGGTTAAGGAATAAACTGTGGATAACTTCTTAGTATGACCCTGTTATTTTTCTTGCTGCATGCCACCACATGGCTGTTCTCGATACCAGCATGGCGGCGCATTATACGAGATTTCCTTCTCGTTGCAAGTTAAAAAAAGCAGGCTGTAATAAGCCTGCTATCATTAGGCACCCTGCCACCTTATTTGATTATCAGCACTGATGATAATCAAGCAGAGGCAGGAGAAAAGGTTGCCGGAGGGGAGTTTTCGGTTGCCTGCTTAACTATTATAGCTGAACGTTTTAATTTTGATTATAGATTTAAAATGCAACTCGTTAATTTTAAAAGTGATTTATAGTTAATTCCTCCTATCATGACGTTATCGTTTGGCTATACTGTGGGGCGAAATTCTACACGTAGCGTCTTAGCTCTTTTATAATTTTTTTCTAACTCTCGGATGAGATTGTTTTGAGGTCTTATCTTGTTCTCTATTTTGATGATGAATTCATTATATTTAGCAATACCTGCATTCTTTGTATCAATTTCTTTTTTAATATGTTCATTTTGCCCGGATAAATCAATTTTATTATCGTATCCTTGGTTTATCCTTTTTTCGTTAATATAAAGTAGATCTATTAATTTGTTTTTTTCTTTTATTATTTCATTGGATTTTTTTATAATGCGCTCGCGTGAATCTTCCAATTTTCTAATATTCCTTATCGCCTTTTCTTTTGACAAATTAGTCTGCTTTGGTTTTGATTCTCTGGTTTTATGATAAGTACCGGTGGCGCCGTCGATAGCCGGAAAGTGGTAAGCACTGACACTTGCTTCTACGCCTATTGATGCAAGCTCATCACATAGATGTTGGGCAAATGGTCTCTTTTCAAAGAGCGTTTTTTCATTTTCAGCTAATTCATCTACATTAGATGAGTCAATCTCCTCTCTATCGGCACTCCAGCAACTGATTATTCTTACCTCAACATCATTTGATATCCATGGGCTGATTTCTTCTGCAATACGTTTAGCGTTTTTGCATTTAGCACTACCACTTAATGTTGACGATCCAGCAGTGCCATGCCCTACAAGGTAAAATTTCTTTATAATTTTATCGCTATTCATTTTATTCATTTCGTCCAGTGAAATGAAAGGGGGGGCTTTTGATGCTAAATAGCGGCCTATGCTTTTAAGTTCATTTGGTTTCTCTTTATTCAATTGTTCTAGATTAGAGAGTAATTGTTCATAGGGTTGCTTATAGGATAGTTGTTCCTCATAAATACGATGGTTTTTTTTTCCCTCTTTCAGTTCTTCCTTGATAGATTCTTTATATTCCTCGAAAGCTTTGTCCATTGCTTCCTTTGGATAAGGCATGCATATGGGATAAAGCGCTTTTCCTTTTAATGCTCTTGAGATGTTAATAGAAACTTCCCACTTTATCATATTCGAATCACAGAACGGAGAAAAAATACAACCGTCCGGCACAGCGGATGTATTTTTAGTCTCTTCGTTTACCTGCACTATATTTTCAGGCCCAAATGATTCAACAACAGTAGCGGTAGCCGGGAATATTTCAGGCATGATACTGATTGTAGTTTGCCCAGTAATCGGAGCTTCTATATTGAATTCAGATACGGTTTCTTCTGTTGTTATACTGTTTTTTTTAGCACCAAAAGATAATGGTATTTCTGTTTTATATTTCTCGCTAATAGGGTTAGTATTTTGAGAGACAGCAACAACAGTAGAGGCTGAACGATTTTTCACCGAAAAGCTAAAAAAATTGGTTATCGTTTTAATAAAACTTTTGAGGCGTTGATAAGCGCTATTTTTTATAGATGACATATATGAAAAAAGGCGAAAAACTGATGTTTGAGTAGACTGCCCTTCAGTTTTTATAGGTGTAGCAGTATTAAGGCCATTATTCTTTTTTTTCGTAATTAGTTGAAGCATCATTTATTTCCCAATAAAACACAACAATACCAACAGATAGATGCAGCATTGATGATTAAACTTTAATGATTGAATTATTTCAGATGATGCAGAGGATTACTGTAATAAAACGGGCATGAAGATAAAGAGAATGAATTTTGGTGTTGATGAAGTTGTAGCACCGGTATCCAGGCCGGTTAACCATACAAGTTAACCTTAATCCATATTATCCACAACATCCTGGGCAAATTCGCTGCAGGTCCTTAAAGTAGCACCTGGCATTAAACGGGCAAAATCATAGGTGACATTTTTTTGGCTGATAGTCCGTTCCATACCACGGATAATCAAATCGGCTGCCTCAACCCAACCAAGATGGCGCAGCATCATCTCTCCAGAAAGAATGATAGAACCAGGGTTGACTTTATTTTGCCCTGCATACCTAGGGGCGGTACCGTGGGTAGCTTCAAATAAGGCGCATTCATCGCCAATATTAGCACCAGGAGCAATACCGATACCCCCCACTTGGGCAGCCAACGCGTCAGAAATATAGTCACCATTTAAATTCATGCAGGCAATAACATCATATTCTCTTGGTCTGAGTAGAATTTGTTGCAAGAAAGCATCAGCAATCACATCTTTAATCAGTATCTTGCCGCCAGCATAATGCGGGGAGTCAATCAACATCCATGGGCCCCCCTCTTGTGGTGTCGCCGCAAATTCCTCTTGTGCTAATTGGTAACCCCAATCTTTGAAGGCGCCTTCGGTAAATTTCATAATATTGCCTTTATGCACTAGGGTGACGGAGCGGCGGTTGTTAGCAATAGCGTAATGAATGGCGGCCCGGACTAAGCGTTTAGTCCCTTGTTCCGAACAAGGTTTGATGCCAATCCCGCATTGATCAGGGAAACGAATCGCGGTGACTTGCATGGTTTCACGCAAAAAGTGAATGACTTTTTTAGCCTCAGCAGTGCCTGCTTTCCATTCGATTCCCGCGTAAATATCTTCCGAATTTTCACGAAATATCATCATATCCGTTAATTCAGGTTGCTTCAGTGGGCTCGGTACGCCCTGATAATAACGTATTGGCCGCAAACAAATGTAAAGATCAAGTTGTTGGCGCAAGGCCACATTTAACGAGCGAATCCCCCCGCTTACCGGGGTAGTCAATGGACCTTTAATCGCAACGTGATAATCGCGGATAGCATTTAACGTCTCATCAGGCAACCAGGCATTATTGCCGTACCGATCAGTGGATTTTTCTCCGGCGTATATTTCCATCCAGGCAATACAACGTTGACCAGCATAAGCCCTTTTTACCGCGGCATTGAGCACCGCAATCATCGCCGGGGTAATATCGACCCCAATACCATCACCTTCAATAAATGGAATGATAGGATGATGAGGCACAATCAAGGTGCCGGTAGCATCAAGGGTGATTTTTTGGCCGTTTTTGGGAATCAGCACTTTATTACTGTTCATCATGTCCATGCTTTCCATCCTTTCCATTTATTCCTCCTTGAATCGATTACTTTCGTAATAATCATCTATTTTCATTGATGATACCTGAATCCATAGGCAAGACAAATAGGTGATTGGGTATTATCGTTTCAGGATATTTATCAGACAGGGACGGATTAAGTCTGTTATGGACTGATACCAAAGCAATGTCGAATGGAAGCCTTTGCAGCAAAGGGTAAGCCAAAATGGGCAGGCCTTGATCCTAAATGGACTACCGGATGAAGGCGAGTCCCCTGCAGCCAACAGGGCGGCAACTTGAAAGAGGATAGCATAAGCAGCATTAGGACTTATTTTTTAGGACTTACGCACAACTACTACATAAGGTATACCGATTGCCAGTAGGACAGCAGGAATAGTACAGGTGGTATTCCTGCCTGCTGTTTGCGTAAGTCCTAATAATTTATAGTGAGTTACAAAAGCGCTACGTCAATCAACAGTTCCCTAGCGGCTTCGTAAGTAGCGGCTTTGTAAGTCCACATCTTTCTTAGCAGGGGGGGCCCCTAGCGGGATGGGATATTTCTCAAGCCAACGGACAAAAAAATCATCTACTGTCTTGATGTAATTAAACCACTCTTCTTGCCTGAAAATTTCACGAGTTGTGTCATCCACAAAACTTTGCATCCTTGATAACCAGAAGAATCTTATCGGATTATCCTGCGCGTACTGAGCCAGTGACTGCCGCAAAGAAAAAGAAGTAGGAAGGGTATTAGCATCAAATAAAGTTTTGATATCCTGATCTGTCAACTGATTAAGCACTGCATGGTAAAAACAATTACCATCACCGCGAACATGTCCCTCCTTAGGCTTAGCATTAGGCTTAGCACCATCTCTAATGAGAAATGAGTAGTGGTTCTTCCCTCTCAGTAACTCAATGGGATTGTCAGACGCGTCACCTATATATCTATAGTATTTGCCGGCAATTTCAATATTACTATATTTGTCTACATCATCTTGAGGATCTATAATTTGAGGATCTCTAAGGTAGTAAATATTGATAGGCCTGCGTATTTTGTCCCGTAAATATTCCTTCATCAACAGAGGCGCGACCTCTCCCCCATGTCTGTTCCAGATACCATCCTGTTTTATCTCTTCTCTCGTCTTATCTAAAAATTTCATAACAGCTGAATCTTTATCTAGCAACGCCTGTAGGGCTGGTACTACACAGGTCCTGTACTCCTCCTTCATAGCTATCTCCTCGACGGAAGTAGAGTCACTGTCTTGACTATCGATATCTTCTGTGCTAGTGGAGAACATTGAGCTACTATCAAAGTTAGATTCAGATTCAGATAAATCATCTAAATTTTCAAAAGAAAAATGTAAATTATGAGGAATAGGTAAATTTTTAGGCGTGGCTGTAAAGTCATATGACCTTTCGGGCTGATGTACATCATTTAGCGAGCTAACATTTATTATTAAATCTTGCACTTGCAGCACTTTCTTCTTCTTAAGCGATGAATCACTCAATAGAGAATCACTTCGATTACTTCTTAGCACTTGATTATTATGATATTGTTCTATTTGGCTGCTATTTTGTTCTTGGTTGTCAGCTGAAAAAACATCTTCAAAATCCACGGACTCATGGATGATGGAGTCAGAAGTTTTAGGGGAATTCCCAATACTGTTCATCCCCGCAAAGCTATTGCTGGACCCACTGAATTTATTAATAACCCTCCCAGTTTTTTTACTACCAAACAGGTCAGCGCTATCTTGCGGTGTTTGAGTCCCCCTCTTTTTTGCCCCAAACCTGACCTTTATTATCCCAGTCTGCCTTCCATTTTAGCACTGGTGGTTGATATACCTTACCGATTGCCATAATCATTTCCTGTAGAGGTTATATAAATAGATTAAATTGCAAAGCATATAATTATTAATCTAATGAACATATCCATCTTACAGATAATTGATACAGAATCTGTCATAAAACGCTTAAAGTATGATATAGCTAAACGGTAAAATGTTGATAACACCAACTAGGCTCTAAATTGTTGAAAACAAATAGATTATATTTTAAATGTTCAATCAAAATTACCACGCTCAGCTATATTAACCGTCGGGTAAAGAGCCTTTTTATGTAAAAATAATTTCAATATATTGACTACGCCAATATACAACAACGCTTCTTACCTTAATTGCATAAGGATATAAAAGTATTTTTTGCTCTATTTTTATTTATCTTTTATTTATCTAAGAATTATACAATTGGCACGGCGGTTTGGCTTTCTCACTGGAAAAATTAGGCTCACTTCCTTATGTAGAACTGAAGTCATTCATAACAAATCAAAAGGAGTATTGGTAATGTTAAAAAGGAAATCAGAAGTTATTAAGATTGATGGTACGTTTAGTCGTAAACTTACTACTAATCCTAATCCAGACAAGCCAAATGAGAAAACGTATGAATCTACTACTAAAGGGGAAGTTATTAAGATTGATTTTACGGAACTCCGTGAAGTTCGTACGTCTAGTCCAGACCAGTCATTAAAGACGTTTATATCTGCTGACTACGCCCAGAAATGTAGGGTGGGACACCCCGAGGGTTATTGTCCACAACGACCACCAAAGCTAGTGTATCTCATTAATCAAAAGGTACTGCAAGAAGAGATAGATAATCAAGATTCGTGGCAAGATTCATGGGTTGAATCTGGTATTACTGCAACAGCTATTGCTGCAACAGTTACTGGTTTGGCACTCTTTTCGTATTAATGAAGTCAGCATAGGGGCGACCAAATTTATCTGGCCGTTCCCCTGCCGCGACAACCAGGATGGTATACAGCATTAGGACTTATTTTTCTTTTTTGCATTCTTAGCATCAGATACTAACAATTTATCCAGTGTCTCATCGCCGACATGGCGAAAATCTTGACCTTTTAAAAAATAGAAGATGAATTCACAGATATTTTGGCAGCGATCGCCAATTCGCTCGATAGAACGAGCACAAAACAATGCTGTCAGTATACTGGGAATAGTACGCGAATCTTCAATCATGTAGGTCATCAGTTGGCGAACGATGGCTTCATACTCCTGATCAACTTTCCTATCTTCGCGGTAGATACGAATAGCTTCCTCCAGATCCATACGTGCGAAAGCATCAAGTGCATTGCGTAACATCTGTACCGTATGGCGACCTAGTGATTCCAGACTGACCAACAGAGGCTGATGTTGGTGGGAGAATTTTTCTAGCGCGGTACGGCAAATTTTATCAGCCACATCCCCAATACGTTCCAGTTCGGAAATGGTCTTAATCATCACTATCACTAAACGCAGATCACTGGCTGTAGGTTGACGTTTAGCAATGATGCGTATGCAGGCTTCATCGATCGACGCTTCCATCATGTTAATTTTAGCGTCCCCTTTTATCACGCACTTCGCTAACTCAGCATCCTGGTTATGCATCGCCGTGATGGCAGAGGTCAATTGTTGTTCCACTAGCCTGCCCATCGTCAAGACTTGAGTGCGAATATGCTTAAGTTCCGCGTTGAATTGGCTAGAAATATGTTTATTGACATCGAGATTATCCATGTGCGCTTCCATCATTAACCGGTCATTAACCGTAGCGGCCAGTGATATAGTCTTCCGTCTGTTTCTTTTTCGGGGTAGTGAAGAGCAGATCAGTCTCATTAAATTCGATCAATTCCCCCAGATACATAAAGGCGGTGAACTCTGAAGAACGCGCCGCTTGTTGCATATTATGGGTTACCATAACAACAGTGTAGTCAGACTTTAACTCATTGATCAGTTCTTCAATTTTTCCAGTAGAGATAGGATCGAGTGCCGAGCAGGGTTCGTCGAGCAATAGCACTTCGGGATGAATGGCGATACTTCGAGAAATGCACAGGCGTTGTTGCTGCCCACCTGATAGGCTATAACCACTCAGATGTAACTTATCTTTCGTTTCATCCCATAGTGCCGCTTTAGTCAGTGCCCATTCCACACGTTCGTCCATATCAGCACGTGATAACTTTTCAAATAACCGCACACCAAAGGCGATATTGTTATAAATCGACATCGGGAAGGGTGTTGGCTTTTGGAACACCATGCCTACTTTCGCACGTAGCAAAGAGACATCATAATGATCAGTCATCACATCTTTTCCATCGAGCAGGATCTGGCCTTCTGCGTATTGTTCCGGATATAGTCGATACATCTTGTTGAAAGTACGCAATAAAGTAGATTTACCGCAGCCGGATGGACCAATAAATGCGGTCACTTTATTTTTGATAATGTCTAGCGTGATGTTTTTCAAAGCCTGAAAGTCACCGTAATAAAAATTCAGGTTCCGTACTTGAATTTTGCTGTTTGCAGCACCAGAAACAATACTCATCACAGGGGCTCTTTCTAAACTAATAGGACTTACGCACAACTACTAACTTACGCACAACTACTAAATAAGGTATACCGATTGCCAGTATAACGACTACATCATGTAGTATTCCTGCCTGCCGTTTGCATAAGTTCTAACTAAATGAAAATCTGGACCTTGGTGAACAGTTAAGTATCATTAGACTTCTTTCCAAACCGTGACGAGTGGGGAGAAGGCAAGGCGCGCGGGCTGCTGCAACCTTCGTCCCAAGTAAGTACATGAGGATTACTTGTCCCCGCGTAACACAGCATTCTCACCACGCAATAGGTTTAGAAAGAAGTCTATTTAACTTTATATCCAAAGTATTTCGGATGGAAGCCTTTACTGCAAGGGAGTGAGCCCTTGATCCTAGACAATGACATGATTTGTCATTGCCGGATGAGGACGAGCCCCCGAAGCCAACACAGCGGCAGTTTGAAAGGCGACGGGTATAACAGGAGGTTTTGATGATTATCGTGACAGGGGGCGCGGGTTTTATTGGCAGCAATATTATTCGCGCCTTAAACCACATAGGCTACAAAAACATTTTTCTGGTAGATAATCTACAACAGGGAGAAAATTGTATCAATTTGATTGATTTGCATATTACTGACTACCTAGATAAGGCGGACTTCCTTGCCCAGGTCAATGCGGGTAAAAATTGGGGGAAGATTGAGGCGCTATTTCACCAAGGTGCCTGTACCATGACTACCTTGTGGGATGGCCGCTATATGATGGAAAACAACTATCAATATTCTAAAGCAATGTTGCATTTTTGTTTAAAACATCAGATCCCCTTTCTGTACGCCTCGTCGGCAGCAGTTTACGGTAACCAACCTGGTGCCTTTACTGAAGAACCTTGCCAGGAACGGCCACTGAATGTATATGCTTATTCAAAATTCTTATTTGATCAATATGTACGTGCCATTTTGCCAGGACTGACCTCAGCGGTTTGCGGTTTGCGGTATTTTAATGTTTATGGGCCTGGAGAAAACCATAAAGGCAATATGGCGAGTCTCGCTTTTCAACTTCATGAGCAGGCGAGTCACGCTAAAACGCTTAAATTGTTTGTTGGTAGCACAGAGATGAAACGCGACTTTATTTATGTGAGCGATGTAACGGCAGTTAATCTTTGGTGTTGGCAAAACAACCTTTCTGGTATTTTTAATTGCGGTACCGGACAGGCGGTGTCTTGTGAAGCAGTAGCGCAGGCTGTGATTGAATACCATCATCGCGGCATCGTGGAATATATTGCTTTTCCTGATGGATTAAAAGATCGTTATCAACCTCACACGCAAGCTTGCCTAAAGAAGTTGAGTGCTACAGGTTACCACCAGCCCTTTAAGACCCTCGCAGAGGGTATGAAAAAATATCTCTGCTGGCTCGATCAACAGCGCAGCACCGCGGCATGAAAATATTGGTTGTCGGCCCTTCCTGGGTGGGAGATATGCTGATGTCCCATAGCCTTTATCGTGCCCTTAAATATCGATTCCCCTCAGCGCAAATCGATGTACTGGCACGTGACTGGTGCCGAGCGTTGCTCGCCAAAATGCCAGAGGTCACCCGTATATTACCGATGAGCATCGGGCATGGTTTGCTAGCCATCAGTAAGCGGCGAAACCTAGGGATAGCCTTGCGCAAACAAGGTTATGCGCGCGCTTATATCTTACCGAACTCTTTCACCTCTGCGCTGATCCCCTTTTTTGCTAATATCCCCCGGCGTATTGGCTGGCTGGGTGAAATGCGCTACGGCTTATTAACTGATAGGCGGATTTTAGACAAACGTGCCCTGCCCTTGATGGTACAACGTTATGCAGCATTGTCTGTTGATAGCCCTCAGGGCCAAACAGCGCCCAGCACTTTGCTTCGCCCCCAACTGCAAGTCAGTCCCACAGAAATCACTGAGATAATGAGTGTTTTTCATCTAGCAGATAATCGACCCATCGTTGGTTTTTGCCCCGGCGCTGCCTGTAACCCTATGAAACGTTGGCCAGATTACCATTATGCGGCATTAGCGCAACGATTGATGGATGAAAAAAACTATCAGGTCATCGTATTGGGTTGTGCTAAAGAACGTGATATCGGGGAAAAAATTTGTCACCGATCAACGAAAAGACCCTCAGGTAGCTGCGTCAACCTTGCTGGCTTAACGTCGCTAGAGCAAGTGATCCCACTGATTGCTGCCTGCCAGGCTATTGTCAGCAATGACAGCGGGTTGATGCATATTGCGGCTGCCCTTGATAAGCCGCTGGTCGCCTTATATGGCCCTACTAGCCCGGATTTTTGCCCCCCATTGTCAGAAAAAGCTACCGTTATCCACTTGCCTAGCGATGCTGCAAAAATACGACACAATAAACCTCATCAGGGATCTCATCAAACGCTCATCAATATTCAACCCGATGAAGTTATCCGTGCCCTAGAACAACGACTGTCACTAGGCTAGGAGCGGAAAAATGCAGGTTTTAATTGTTAAAACATCCTCCATGGGGGATATCGTGCATACCTTACCCGCACTGAGCGACGCCTTAGAAGCCCTTCCCGGTATTCATTTCGATTGGGTCGTAGAAGAGTGCTTTATTGACATTCCCACCTGGCACCCTGGAGTAAAGCGGGTTATTCCGCTAGCTATTCGTCGATGGCGAAAAAACTGGTTTCGTACAGCGACGCAAAAGGAATATCTTCGATTTATACGCCTGATACAACAATCTACTTATGACGTTATCATCGATGCCCAAGGATTAATAAAAAGTGCCGCCTTGGTGACCCGGGTCACCAAGGGCAGTAAACATGGGCTAGATGGCAAAAGCGCCAGAGAATCTTTCGCGAGCTGGTTCTATCAACATCGCCATTTTGTTGACAACAAGCAGCATGCCGTCACACGTCTCCGCGAGCTATTTGCCAAAAGTTTAGGCTATACCATGCCCTCTTGTCAGGGTAATTATGCTATTTCGCAACACTTCCCCCCCTCTTTCTTCGATGATTCAGATCAATATTTGGTCTTTCTTCATGCCAGCAGCCGACGTGAAAAATTGTGGCCAGAAACGCACTGGCGCCAACTGATGACAAAGATTCAGCCGACCGGGTTGAAAATAAAACTGCCTTGGGGAGATGAGCATGAGCGTTTGCGGGCATTACGTTTAGCGGAGCACTTTCCCCATGTAGCAGTATTGCCTGCACTGAACATTACCAAAATAGCGCAAGTGTTGGCCGACGCCAAAAGCATTGTTTCTGTTGATACGGGTCTGAGTCACCTTGCAGCAGCCCTTGGACAGCCAAATCTCGCTTTATTCGGCCCAACCGATCCACAGCTAGCGGGAAATCAAGGTAAAAATCAATATTATTATCGATCAAAAAACAATCGTATGGACGCCATTTTACCAGATAAGGTATTCAGCCTGATAGATTCCCTTAATCTATTGCCTGCAAAATGAATCCAGCATACCCATCATCCTCTTTCAATAGACCTCTCTTTTGAAACCATTACGAGTGGGGGAGAAGTCAAGACGCCCAGATCGCCGCAATACTCGTTCCCATAAAATACAGGAGGATGGCTTGTTCCCACGCCACGCAACATGGCAACAGACAGAGTAGATTGAGAAAGAAGTCTACTGATGAATCACGCCACTATCCCCCTAGATCCCCTAACATTGCCGTTATGGGGAACCAGGTTAATAGAAGCCTCTGCAGGAACAGGGAAAACCCACACCATTATCGTACTATATCTTCGCTTGTTGCTTGGTCTGGGCGGTGATAATGCCTACCATCGGCCACTTTCCGTACAGGAGATTCTAGTCGTTACCTTTACCCAAGCGGCAACAAAAGAGCTTAGGGAGAGAATACGCAGCAATATCAATATATTACACATAGCCTGCCATCATAACGCGACGCGTATAAACCCGATGCATCGAGCACTATTGGAAGAGATTCCTCATCATCATGAGGCCGCGCAACGATTACTGGTCGCGAAATCTCAGATAGATACCGCGTCGATTTATACTATTCATGGATTTTGTCAGAAAATACTCACCCAGCATGCCCTCGAAGCGGGCATGCTATTTGAACAACTCCTAGTTCAGGATGAACAACCAATACGGCGCTTGGCTGTAGCTGATTTCTGGCGACGTCATTGTTATCCATTACCCCTATCAGTCGCTCGCCTCGTCAGCCAGGAATGGAGTGGTCCTGAAGGGTTACTAAACGACATATCGGCTTATTTGTCGGGCGACATACCCTTATTAGCGCATGAAACTGATGAAAGCGAAACGATATTAGCGCGCCATCAACAGATAGTAGCGCAGATCGATACGGTAAAAACACAGTGGCGCACCACGGAAAGGGAAGCTATCTCAGTACTCATCAGGCAATCTGGCGTAGATAAGCGCTGCTATACTAGCAAAAATCTATCCCGATGGATTGAGGAAGTCACCTTATGGACTGAGCAGCAAACAGAAAATTACCAATTACCTAAAGCGTTAAAAAATTTTCGCCAGTCAATCTTACTGGAAAAAAACCTGACAAAACAGCCACCACAGCATCAGTTATTTGTTGCTATTGATCAATTATTCTATTCAGCATTAACGTTACGGCCCCTTATTATCGCAAAGGCTATCCGTGAAATACGCCTAAGTGTTGAACAAGAAAAATATCAACATGGCCTGCTTGGGTTTGATGATCTACTCGCCAAGTTAGATAAGGCTTTAGAAGGGCCACAAGGATATCGCTTATCCCGAGAAATTCGCCAACAATATCCTGTTGCGATGATAGATGAATTTCAAGATACCGATCCTCAGCAATACCGTATCTTTCATACCCTGTACGCCCATTACCCTGATTCTGGTTTGTTGTTAATAGGGGATGCTAAACAAGCCATTTACGCCTTCCGTGGAGCTGACATTTTTACTTATCTTCAAGCCCGCTCTCAAGTCAGTGCTCAATATACCCTTACCACTAACTGGCGTTCCTCCCATGGGTTAATTAAAGCGGTCAATCGGTTATTTTGTCAGGTCAAGAATCCTTTTATATTTAAGCAAATTCCCTTCATTGAGGTTGAGGGAGCTGAAAAAAACGCAGTCCTAAATTTCCAGTTTAATAGCGAAACGCAACCGGCCTTAAGTTTTTGGCTACAACCAGGAGAAAACGTTAGGCTTCATGCTTACCATGAAGTCATGGCACATCAATGTGCCGAACAAATACGCGATTACCTAATAGCAGGACAGGAAGGCCGAGCCTATTTTGTTAACGGCACCGGACAGCACCCTGTTAGAGCATCTGATATCTGCATTCTAGTACGTAACCGCGCAGAAGCGATGATAGTTCGTCAAGCCCTTCAAACCCTAATGATTCCGTCTATTTATTTACATACTCAAGACAGCCTATTTGATACCCCAGAGGCTAAAGAGCTGCTATGGCTTCTACAAGCAGTGTTAATGCCGCAACAGCAAAGACTGCTACGTCGCGCGATGGCCGTTAACTTGCTTGGGGTGGATACAACGACGCTAGACGCCATGCACCATAACGAAGAAACGTGGAATACTGTGGTTGATGAATTTGTTGATTTACGGGTTCAATGGCAAAAACAGGGAGTATTCCCGATGCTTCGTTCGTTAATGACCCAACGACATCTACCAGAAACCTGGCTTGCTACTGAGGGAGGGGAGCGCCGTTTAACCAATGTGATGCATTTAGGTGAATTATTGCAGGAAGCGGCGCGGCAACTTGATACTGAGCAGGCGTTAGTGCGCTGGTTAGCCAAGAAAATTGCCCAACCTGAGCAACAGTCACAAAGTCACCTATTACGGCTAGATTTTGATCAGAACCTCGTCAAGGTCATGAGTATCCATCAATCTAAAGGACTAGAATATCCCCTGGTATGGCTACCTTTTGTGGGCGATTACCGTCGATCACAAGGCAAACACTGTCTTTATCACGACCCTCATCGCTTTAAGGCGCTGCTTGACGTGAATAATGATAAAAATAGCCAACAAGTAGCCCATGAAGAACAGTTGGCAGAAGATCTTAGATTATTGTATGTTGCCATCACGCGGGCGATTTACCACTGTAGTATTGGCGTTGCTCCGTTAATAAAAGGCAATAAAAAATCCTCCAGTACGACTACTGATATGCATCATACTGCGCTTGGATTTTTGTTACAAAAGGGCCAATCAGGGGATGCCAGCTATTTATCTACACAGTTGGCGGCATTGCAAGATGAATATATTGACGTTTTTTTAGTTAAGGCGCCAAACAACAACGTTTTCTCCCCAGCTTCTCCCCCAGTGGTGCAATTATCAACCAGACGTTTTCAGCGCTTGCTACAGGACGACTGGCGGATCAGCAGTTACTCTAGCTTGCGACAGGACGCCGCACTTCAGGATGAACAAAAACTGTTTCTGCATCAACCGGAACATGCAGGGATAGCAGACCAGCCAGCAGCAACGGGGCCTGCGGTATTAACCCGACATGCATTTCCACGAGGCACCAATACGGGCATTTTTTTGCATCATTTGTTAGAATCATTAGACATCAAGAAGTTAACAGATGAGCCCTGGCTAACAGAACGAATATTATTGCAAAGATTACCTATAGAATGGTTGCCAATGCTACGTCAATGGCTGTTGGATATCACACAAACGCCACTGAATGCAGAAGGACTCACCCTCTCTGGAGTAAGCGCGCAACATAGGCAAAGCGAATTGCACTTTTATTTGCCTATTAACGGATTAGTAGAAGCTGTTCAATGGAATAGATTATGTAAACAATACGATCCACTGTCTGCCCAGTGCGCTGATATCAATTTTCGTCAAATTAGGGGGATGTTTACCGGATTTATTGATTCGGTCTTGCTGTGGCAAGATAAATTCTATTTATTGGACTACAAGTCCAATTGGTTAGGGAAGGATAATAGTGCTTATACCAGAGAATTCCTGTCACAAGCCATGATAGCGCATCGTTATGATTTGCAGTATCAACTTTATACCTTAGCATTGCATCGTTATTTGCGTCATCGCTTAGTCGAGTACGATTATCAACGCCATGTTGGCGGTGTCATTTATTTATTTTTGCGCGGCATTGATCCCCAATCCCCAGGAAACGGGGTTTTTGATTGTCGTCCGCACCCAGAATTCATCAACAGTCTTGATATGTTAGTAGGCTCTAGAGATAGACCGCTGTGCTAGGCGCTGTATGATGGCAAGGATGATCACACTACTGGAACAGGCCATGAATCAAGGGATGCTAGAACCTCTTGATGTGCAATTTGCTAGAACGATCGCTGATGACACACAGCCGTCTCTTCAACTAGTCGCGGCGCTGTTGAGCAAAGAAACGCAAGCAGGACATGTCTGTCTTCCTCTAGAAAACCTACACCCTCAGCGATTATTTAACGGGCATCAGGCGCTAGCTAATGAGATATGGGAAGCAGCAGGGGGAGTAAACCAAGCAGACTGGCGTGAAAGGCTACTCAGTTCTTTCGCTATCAGCGATGGATCCCTGCCAACCCCACTGGTGTTACGGCAAAACAAGCTTTACCTACAACGCCTATGGCAAAGTGAGCAGAGAATCGCTACATTTATCGCTAACAATCATATTATCGATACCGATGAACACCGTTTGCAAGACATTCTTAACAGCCTGTTTGAACCAATCCATCATGAGGATACAATAGACTGGCAAAAAGTGGCAGTCGCTGTCGCCGCTACCTGTCGCCTTGCTATTATTTCTGGTGGGCCTGGCACGGGTAAAACCACAACAGTCGCCAAGCTGCTTGCTGCCTTAATACGATTATTCCCTTCTCCCCCATTGCGTATTGGCCTAGTAGCGCCTACAGGTAAGGCCGCTATGCGGTTAACTAAATGTTTGCGTTTTGCTATATCCCAGTTACCCCTAACAGATAAAGAGCGCCTCTTATTTCCCGAACAAGCGACTACCCTGCACCGTTTATTAGGGATACAACCCAACGGCCAGCGGTTACCTTACCACCAACATCGTCTGTTATCTCTGGATGTGTTGTTGGTAGATGAGGCCTCCATGGTAGATTTATCCATGATGGCCCTCTTAGTGGAAACATTACCCCCTGAGGCTCGGCTAATTCTTCTGGGAGATAAAGATCAGTTAGCCTCCGTTGAAGCAGGGGCGGTTCTTGGCGATCTCTGTCATTTTTCTACGCTGGGGTATAGTGCGGGGCGATCGCTGCAGTTAACAAGCCTTACCGGCTATGCCGTAGAGGGAGAAAAGCAAACTATTATCAAACCGACTGCTATCGTCCCTGCTGCCAACAATTTCCTGCCAGTACAAGATACGTTGTGCTTATTACGAAAAAGCTATCGTTTTGATGCACGTTCTGGTATTGCTCAATTAGCCATGGCCGTCAATAGCGGCGACAGTACAGCAGCAATACAGATATTGCAGGGTATCTTTGAGGACGTGAGCAGTTATCCATTGGTTGATGACAAAGATTATCGGATATTATTAGAAGCCTGTGTCGATCAATATCGTGGTTATTTTTCCTGCATTACCCCAGTCGTTAGGCTGAGCGAGGCTTTAGCGGCGCTATCCCGTTACCAGCTGCTTTGCGTCCTACGTGAAGGACCATTTGGGGTAAACGGATTAAACCAACGGATCGAGCAAGCCCTGTTTCACCGCGGCCTGATAAGGCCTTTCATAAAACAGGGCGACAACTGGTGGTATCCGGGGCGTCCGGTGATGGTCAACCGTAATGATAGCGCCTTGGGGTTGTATAACGGAGATATCGGTATTGTCCTGGTTGATACAAAGGGTTGTCTAAAAGTCTGCTTTCAATTACCTGACGCAAGCAGTATAGCACTGACACCTGCCCGATTACCCAGTTATGAGGCCACCTATGCCATGACTGTTCATAAGTCTCAAGGTTCAGAATTTGAACATGTCGCCTTAGTATTGCCAAATACTTGTTCTCCCGTTATCAGTCGTGAGCTTATTTATACCGCTATCACCCGTGCTAGACAGCGATTAACAATTTATGCTACTGAAACAATGTTTACCAATGCTATCCATACCTCCACCCAGCGCTACACTGGATTGATTGAGCATATAACCTGCCTACAACAGAGGAATTAACCTGATAGCACTCTTCAAAATAGGTCGAATGGAAGCCTTTGCTGTGAAGGGGAACCCTTGATCCTAAAAACGTCAGTTATTCAGGCGAGCAGTCGCCGCCAACTCCGCTGCAGGTTGAAAGACGGCGCGTATAGAGTCTGGTATCTGCTCCTATTCCTGCCCTGGATGATAATGACCTTGTTCGGATGTCAACAATCCAATACAACAGCACAACAATATCAGAGCGGATATCTAGAGATACCAGTGAAACAGAGTAACAGCACAAAGGCATCTACTCGTCCCGTTAATACTAAAGACTACCTCCGCCAAGTGGCGTTGATTCATCAGACATCACCGACCTTGTATCATCGTCATCGTAGCCACTTCAATGCCGTAAAAAACTGGATACTGGCTGGTGCCGATGTTAACCAATTGACCCGAATCGGTGTACAGATCAAGCCAATGCCAGGTGGGGAGCATGCTGGGAAGGTAAAATTTACTGGCTATTATACCCCTATACTACAGGCGCGTCGCACCCCCCAGGGAGCATTCCAGTACCCATTATACCGATTACCCTCTGGCATCCATTTTTCTGCGTTAGATCGGCATGCCATTTATAACGGGGCATTAAATAAGCCTGGCGTCATTATCGGTTATAGCAATTCACTACTAAATAATTACTTCATGGAAATTCAAGGTAGTGGCTATATCGATTTTTCTGATGGTGCCCTACCAATGTTTTATGGCTATGCAGGGAGAAATAGGTACGGTTATCGCAGTATCGGTAAAATTTTGATAGAGCAGGGCGAAATAGCATCAGAAGACATCTCGATGCAAGCCATTCGCCAATGGGCAAGTCAACACAATGAAAGGACAGTCAGGGCATTGCTTGAACAAAATCCTGCCGTTATCTTTTTCAAACCGGGAAGGTATTTGCCAGTAACCGGGGCTAGCGCAGTGCCATTGGTTGCGAAAGCCTCAGTGGCAGCTGATCCTAAGTTTGTGCCTCCCGGGACGACATTGTTAACTAACATGCCTGTATTGGATAAAAAAGGAAAATTCACTGGAAAACATGAAATACGGTTGGTGATAGCGCTAGATGTCGGCAGTGCAATTAAAAAAAATCATCTTGATCTTTATCATGGAATTGGGGCTATCGCAGAGCAAACGGCAGGATTTTATCGCCATGATGGACAGGCTTGGGTATTACAGGCTGCCAAAGAGAATAAACCTCTTGCCCAACCTAGTGCATGATGCTTTTCTTGGTTGCAGGCTGTTCGCCGCCTTCATATACTCACAGGGAAAGAAGGTCGCTGCACACGGGCACCTTGATGCCCCTCCCTACGCACAATGGTTTGGAAAAGGTTTGGAAAAGGTTTAGAAAAAAATAAGGTCTAGTCGATGATTTCCAACCTCCTCTCCTCTCAGTCATAGGTGTTATGTATCAACCCGTCGCGATATTTATTGGTTTACGGTATATGCGTGGTGGTAGCGCTGATCGCTTTGGACGATGCGTTTCCTGGCTTTCTACCATTGGCATTACCTTGGGTGTTATGGCGCTGATAGTAGTCTTATCAGTGATGAACGCCTTTGAACAAGATCTACGCAATAAAATTCTTGATCTCATCCCTCAGGGGATTATCTCAACCCCGGAAGGGATCTTGGACCCACAACAAATTCCCGCTGCAAAGTTAAACGATTTAGTAGGTGTCAAGGCTATTACTCCATTGACTTACGCAGATATCATGTTGCAAAGTGCGAATAACATAGCGGCTGGCGTCATGTTAGGGCTCGATCCTAACCAACATGAGCCTTTGTTTAGCTATTTGATCCATGTTCATCAACGACAATTACAGGCAAGACAATACCAAGTCATCATGGGTGAAAAACTGGCGGCTAAACTCGATGTAACAGAAGGAGACAAAGTGAGGCTTATAGTGCCTAGTACCACACAGGTCACGCCATTAGGCCTCTTGCCTACTCAACGTTTGTTTACTGTTATTGGTGTTTTTTCTGCTAATAGTGAAGTCGATGATTATCAATTATTGGTACACCTACAAGATGCCTCCCGTTTGATGGGATATCCGCCAGGTCATATCAGCGGATGGCGGCTTTTTTTATCCAATCCACTATCAATAAAGACGACGGTTCGTCAGCCCTTACCGACAGGCACGTTGTGGAAGGATTGGCGTGAAACAAAAGGCGAGCTATTTCAGGCATTGGGTATGGAAAAAAAAATGATGGGGTTATTACTAAGTCTGATTATTCTAGTGGCCGCTTTTAATATTATTACCTCGCTGGGATTGATGGTCATGGAAAAACAGCCAGAAGTAGCTATTTTGCAAACCCAAGGGTTAACGAAAATCCAGATCATGGCGATATTTATCGTGCAAGGTGCTAGCAGCAGTATGATCGGAGCGTTATTGGGAGCAAGTCTTGGGGCATTGCTGGCTAGCCAAATCAATCAGTTCATTCCGCTTTTTGGGTTGACAGAAAGCGCGCTGCCAGTCGCTATCGATCCCCTACAAGTGCTGGAAATTACCGCGTTGGCAATGATTCTTGCCTTATTATCAACCCTCTATCCTGCTTGGCACGCTGCAAAAGTGATGCCGGCCGAAGCATTACGCTATGAGTGATGGTTTAGTAGACCTCTTTCGACACCGCTTTCGATACCTACTGCCTGGAAAGAAGTCAAGTCCGGCGCAGAGAACCATCGTTCCCGGGCAAGTAGATCAAGATGCCTTGTCCCCGTGCAAAGCCGCATTGCAGCAGGCAATAGGTATCAAAAGAGGCCTATTGCCAGGCAATAGCTTGCCCAACAACGCGTTACTATATTGCGAGAAGTTATGTAAAGAATATCAGGAAGGAAGCGAATGTACTGCCGTCTTGCGCGATCTGACTTTCTCTCTTCAGGAGGGGGAGATGATGGCCGTTGTCGGCAGTTCAGGTTCGGGAAAAAGCACCTTGTTGCACTTGCTAGGGGGACTTGATTCTCCAACTTCAGGAGAGGTGATGTATCAAGGCACTTCTCTTAATAGCCTTTCTATGACGGCTAAAGCACAACTACGTAACCGGCAGTTAGGATTTATCTATCAGTTTCATCATTTGCTGGCAGATTTCACCGCACTAGAAAATGTAGCCATGCCTGCACTGATTGCAGGCACTAATCCGCCACAGGCCAAAGAGAAAGCGCTACTGATGTTACAGACGGTTGGCCTGGAAAGTCGTGCCAAACATTATCCTAGCATGCTCTCTGGAGGTGAGCGCCAGCGAGTAGCCGTAGCGCGAGCCTTAATTAATCTGCCATCACTGGTGTTAGCAGATGAACCAACAGGTAATTTGGACAAATACAATGCGGAGCGGGTTATTGATTTGCTTATTACGCTGAACCAGCGTCAAAAAACGGCTTTTCTAGTCGTCACGCATGATTGGCAGTTGGCAAAACGTATGCACCGCCAATTAGAAATGCGCAATGGGCAACTTCATCCCTTTTAAGCGTAAAGCTAAGGGCACAGTCAGCGTGACATTACCACTCTCTTTATCGATAGCAATACGTTTTAGCCGCAGCCAACATCGCAGTAATATGGTCTCGTTAATTTCTGTTATGTCAACAATAGGGATTACTCTTGGCGTCGCTGTATTAATCATCGGGTTGAGTGCGATGAACGGCTTCGAGCATGAACTAAAAACTCGCCTTTTAGCAGTGATAGCTCACGGAGAAATTGTCCCAGTTCATCAACCTGTTACCGAGTTACACGCGATGCTTAAACAGGTTAAGGCTCAACCGGGAATAGTCGCTGCCACCCCCTATATTCGTTTCACTGGACTATTAGAAAATGCCGCAAAATTGCAAGCTGTTTTAGTCAACGGCATTGATCCGCTGCAAGAGTCGAACTTTAGTTCATTGCCAAGGTTTGTGTTAAACAACGCCTGGAATCAATTTAGCGCAGGGAAGCAACAGGTTATCCTAGGAAAAGGGGTGGCACAGGCGCTTGGGGTAAAAAAGGGAGGATGGGTAAGCATGATGATCCCTCATCGTTCAGTCCAGATGAAACTATTGCAACCTAAACGTCTTCGCTTACAAGTTGCCGGTATTCTACAGCTTAATGGTCAGCTAGATGCTCGCCTAGCTTTCATCCCCCTTGCCGATGCCCAAGAATACTTAGCAAGACCGGGCAGTATTACGGGCATTGCTATTAAAGTGAATGATATTTTTGCGGCAAATCAAATCGTCAAAAAGGCAGGAGAGGCAACAGGTACGGCGGTTTATGTCAGTAGTTGGATGAATCATTATGGTTATATGTATAAAGATATTCAGATGATAAGAAGCATCATGTACCTAGCCATGATCTTGGTCATTGGCGTTGCTTGTTTTAATATTGTCGCTACCTTGGTGATGGCAGTAAAAGATAAAAGTCACGATATCGCCATATTACGCACGCTGGGGGCAAAAGACAGCCTAGTGCGCAATATCTTTCTCTGGCATGGATTACGAACAGGCGTAATAGGCAGCTTAAGCGGAGCAGTGCTTGGTGTTATCGCGGCCCTGCAGCTAACCTATATTGTACGAAACATAGAAAAATTGCTAGGACAGCACTTACTGTCTGGCAATATCTATTTCATTGATTTTCTGCCTTCTGTGTTACAAACTAAAGATGTTATCTATGTTCTAATAACCGCCTTGTTATTAAGTTTATTAGCCAGTTGGTATCCGGCAAAGCGAACCAGACATGTCGATCCAGCGCGAATACTGAGCGATCCGCATCGATAACACATCACGCATAGATAACACATAGATAGTAGACCGCTTTCACAACTATAAGCCATAAGGAGTGGGGAAAAGTCAAGGCATCCTGGCTGCCGCAACCTTCGTTCCCATAGTCTGTACATAAGAGTACATAAGCCTTGCTTGTCACCGCGCGCAAGGCAGCACTGCACCACGCAGTAGGTTGTGAAAGAGATATAATGATGCTGTATTAACGGACGAAAAATAAAAAGGAACCCTTTATGATGCCTGCTATTTCTGAATCTACTGGAATGGGAAACATTACCCCTTCTCCCCTAGGGTTAAATGCGACCTTGCCACAAAGGACAGGACTAGGTGGCGAGCTCGTTCGCGTTTATAACAGGACGATTGATTTTTTGGAGCAACACCAGACAGCAAGATTGCTGACTTGTGCCAGTACCCAAACGGCAGCGCTAGCTGTTGCTGCCTGGTCTCTTTCCTCCACTAATTGGCCCGTTTACCTGGGCTGCCTAGCGTCTATTATCCCGACATATACCATCGCTAGCGCAACGAAAATAGAAAACGCGCACCCTGTTGTTGTCCCCAGTATAGCGGCACCTCATGATCCGCCAGTCCTTCAGGAAGCAGCAGCGGCAATAGCGCCTCATGTTGTCGCCACGACCTCCGTGGCAACCGGATATCCGTTCAAAAAAGAAGAAAAGCACTGATGGGGGAAGACAGTAGACTTCTTTCAAAACCGTTGCGAGTGGGGAAAAGTCTAATCTTGAACGGGCACCATCTCGATGCAATCCGATGGACAGGGAGAGATACACAGACAACAGCCGGTACAGAGATCGCTGATGACCGTATGCATTGCTTGCTTGCTACCAACAATGGCAAAGGCTGGACAAACCTGGATACACTTGCTACAACCGATGCATTGATGTTCATCAATCAACGCTACTTGACGTACAGGATGGCTCTGCGTATCCGTACCGCAACGTTGAGGTTCCCCCCCCAATAGATCTACAACCAACATGCTGACTCCGCGCTCTCTCACCCCCTATTTTCTTAATCGAGGGGGGGGTAATCATTAATATAGATGGCTAACCGAGCCGTTCTTATCGGTATTGATAAGCTCGCCACAGCCAATAGCGACGCTACTTTTTGCTATTACTAACCCAGCAAACTATTCCACCCTGCATAAAAAATACTCTTCCCTATAAAAACGCATGGCTGCTATGGTCATGTCGTCATGTCCAATACAATCCAATACATTGAAAAGGAAATCGTTATGAATAACAATAAACCCTATCCCACTTCAAAACAACGGTATACCTACTCAGCAGAAGGGCATGCAGAAGAGCATACTGATGTAGACGCTAATCCAGATAGGCTCACAATAGAGAAAATTGATATTATCTCTAGTTCAACAACACTATGGGCCATGGATCCTAATAAAGCTGTACATCTTACAGTGAGAGCTAGAGCTATAGACAAGGATCATAACTGGCACGAGGATTTGTTGCCGCACGCTGGGTGGAGTTATAAGTGGAAGTTTGAGCCAAGGGATTTGTTCTATGGGTTAAACTTTCCTGATGCCCAGATAAAAACAGAGCGCAACTTTTCTCTTGGACGGGAATTAGCACACGATCTCCTAGAAAGTAAAAAAAAAGAATACGTAACGGTTACTCTAACAGTCACTAACGAAACTGCTCCCACTCGTTCTTACTCAGCAAAGACATCAATAACCCTGGATCCTACATTTAGCGTTCAGATAATCGCAAAAGACTCTATTACTGCAAATTCAGAGAGGGATGCATGGGCGCAAATGATCGGCCTAGATCCTTCAGTAGTGCCTGTCTCTTATCGATGGACATTCTCTCCATCATTTATCAAACCGATCGGTCCTACTGATCAGCGCCAATTCAAGTTTACCGCAGATCCGGAGGGCTTTCTCAACACAGACATCGATAAGAAGCTCCATGTTGTCGCCAAAACAGAGGATTATGGACAAGCCTCCTCATCAAAAGACATAACGTTATTGGTGGGGGATCTTTCAGCGCTTGATGTTCAGATTAGGGGAACAGAATATATTTTTCCTAATCAACCTTGGCATATGTTAGCGGAGATAAATAATATAGATTCCTCATCATACGTCTCTTATGAATGGACGTTAAATCCACCACTCATAGCGGTTAGTCCTACCAACAAGGCAGCAATAGAGTTCAAGGTGGATACGAAGGCTCTAGACGAAAACGGTGATATTCTTGTGGACCAAGCAAGACGGGTTTCCCTAGAGGTTAAGGCAACAGCGGGCAGACGAACAGGTCAGGCAAGAAAAGAACTCACCATAACGCCGCGCCAAGTGGCCCCTTCTCTTGCTGTAAGGTTTGAGCAGATAGACAAAAAGATTACTGCAGGCAAGGTGGGGCATGCGCGCGCGATAGTGAAAGATGCCGAGTCTTCAAGACTTGAATATCATTGGATGTTAACGCCACCACTGAAGCTGGTCAATCCTGGCGATGGCGATTGGACTCATCGTTCTTCGATAGATTTCACTGCGGATAAAAGCGACGTCTTCAACAAACCCCGCGCTCTTCGCCTCTCTGCTCAAGTTCGGCAGCGTAAGCAAGATGGCGAGGCAGATATCAACATTCCATATGGCCAGGCAGATATAACCATTATTGTGCTACCTGCCGATCTTGATATTGAGGTCAAATCAGACCCCGACTCCATTAAGCTAGGTCAAACGGGGCAAGCAGTTGCGGTACTGAAAAATATAGCTGTTGACGATGATACTATTTTCTATGAGTGGGTGTTACCCGACGTATTTGAACCGAACGGTCCTATCGATTCCTCTACGATAAAGTTCATACCGAAAAGGGGGCCTATCAATGTCGCGTATCAACTTCTTGTCAAAATCAAGACAAAAAGTGGATCCCAGGGGCAGGGAAGCAAATACATTGCTGTGCTACCTGCAACCGATGACGTCGATCCGGATAAAAAGCATCCTACTATTGAACATATACTAGGGCAGATACCCGAGAACTACGGTATCTATTCCGTAGTGAAGCCCCCCCAAGATTCTCATGGTGCTATAACGGCTATCGGTTATCTATTGCTGAAAAAATCATTGCTGGAAAAATAAGAAACGAACAACAAACAAGTAGAAAAGCAAGCAAGCCTCCCCGTGCCCCTTTTTGGGACGGGGGGCTTGCTTGCTTCTTGCAGCCTTGATTCTCCTAAAGATGCTGATGATATTTCCTAAAAAATTATGCTACAGTTCTGCACTTTGCACTTGGAATAAATAAGGTAGTAGCACCATGAGTGACATTGCTAGGGAAATTATACCGGTTGATATTGAAGAAGAACTGAAAAACTCTTATTTGGATTATGCCATGTCCGTGATCATCGGGCGGGCATTACCAGATGTGTGCGACGGATTAAAACCAGTTCATCGCCGCGTGCTGTTCGCTATGAACGTGCTGGGGAACGATTGGAACAAACCTTATAAAAAGTCGGCTCGTATTGTAGGAGATGTTATCGGTAAATATCACCCCCATGGTGAAAGCGCTATTTATGACGCCATTGTACGTATGGCTCAAGATTTTTCATTACGTTATATGTTGGTAAATGGGCAGGGTAATTTTGGCTCTGTCGATGGCGATCCTGCTGCTGCAATGCGTTATACCGAAATTCGTATGTCAAAAATTGCTCATGAGTTGTTAGCAGATTTAGAAAAAGAAACAGTCGACTTTGTGCAAAACTATGACGGTACGGAACAAATTCCAGCGGTTATGCCAACGAAAATACCAAATCTATTAATTAATGGTTCTTCTGGTATTGCTGTCGGTATGGCAACCAATATTCCCCCCCATAATTTATCAGAAGTGATTAATGCCTGCCTGGCGTATCTCAGTGACGAGAATATCAGCATTGAAGGGCTGATGAAATACATTCATGGGCCCGATTTTCCTACTGCGGCTATCATTAATGGCCGAAATGGCATCAGTCAAGCATATCATACTGGTCGCGGTAAAATTTGTCTGCGTGCCCGAACCGAAATACTGACAGACAAGGTATCTGGCCGTGAATCTATTATCGTCACTGAAATTCCTTATCAAGTGAATAAAGCACGTTTAATAGAAAAAATTGCTGAGCTAGTTAAGGAAAAACGTATAGAAGGGATCAGTGCATTACGTGATGAATCTGACAAAGATGGTATGCGTATTGTGATTGAGGTAAAACGTGATACTCCAGGTGAGATTCTATTAAATAACCTTTATGCTTTAACGCAGTTACAAGTTTCTTTCGGCATCAACATGGTTGCCCTACTTCATGGTCAACCAAAACTCCTTAATCTGAAGGATATTTTACATGCTTTTGTGCGTCATCGCCGCGAAGTGGTGACGCGTAGAACGATGTTTGAACTGCGTAAAACTCGTGAACGTGCGCATATTGTAGAGGCTTTACTAATAGTATTAGAAAACGTTGACCCCATTGTTAATCTCATTCGCCAAGCCTCAACTCCCGCCGAGGCAAAAAGTTGTTTGATGGCAAGATCCTGGGCCATTGAAAAACTTCCCGCTCTATTACAATTTATAGGGGATCATGTTGCCAATATAGATGCTATAGCACCAAAACTCAATCTTCATTCAGAGGGGGGGTATCATTTTACTGATCAACAAGTACAGGCTATTTTAGATCTGCGCTTACAAAAGCTAACCAGTTTTGAACATCAGAAATTACTAGATGAATATAAAATATTATTGGCATTAATTACCGAGCTGCTAGTTATTTTACAAAATCCTGATCGCTTAACGGCGGTTATCCGTGAAGAATTGCTAGCCATTAAAGAACAATATAGTGATCCAAGACGCACGGAGATCAGTACCAGTTGTGTTGACATTAATATTGAAGATTTAATTAGCGAGCAAGATGTTGTGGTGACATTATCTCATTTAGGATACGTCAAATATCAGCCGTTAACCGACTATGAGGCACAAAGACGGGGCGGAAAAGGGAAATCGGCAGCGCGTATTAAAACAACTGATTTTATCGATCGCTTATTAATTGCTAATACTCATGACACCATTCTGTCCTTTTCGAGTCGGGGCCGACTTTATTGGATGAAGGTTTATCAATTGCCTGAAGCCACCCGTGGGGCTCGTGGACGCCCTATCGTCAACTTATTACCACTTGAGCCAGATGAACGCATTACCGCTATATTACCAGTACGTGAATATGAAGCTGGGTTGCACGTTTTTATGGCAACGGCTAGCGGGATGGTAAAAAAGACAGCATTAACAGAATTTGCTCGTCCTCGAGCTTCAGGGATTATTGCTTTACATCTTAATGAGGGTGATGAGCTTATCGGTGTTGATTTGACTGATGGAAACAATGAAGTCATGTTGTTTTCTTCCCAAGGAAAGGTGGTGCGTTTTTCTGAAGAGCAAGTGCGCTCTGTAGGACGTACTGCTACAGGTGTACGAGGTATTAACCTTCATGGTGATGGAGATCACGTTGTTTCCCTGATTATTCCTCGTGGTGAGGCTGAGATTATAACCGTGACAGAAAATGGCTATGGCAAGCGTACCATGATAGCTGGATATCCCAGTAAATCACGTGCTACTCAAGGGGTTATTTCAATTAAAGTTAATAAACGTAATGGTCAAGTAATCGGTGCCGTTCAAGTTGCTGAAGCTGATCAAATTATGATGATCACTGATCTTGGTACTCTGGTACGTATTCGCGTCTCTGAGGCCAGTGTTATTGGTCGTAATACACAAGGGGTAATATTATTTCGCGTTGCTGAAAATGAACATGTTGTTGGCTTACAACGGGTCTCAGAATTAGAGCAAGACAGCGAGGAAAATGCAGGCGAAACCTAATAAAGAAGGCCACAGCAACAGTAGACCGCTTTCCCAACACTGCCTAACCTACTGAAGAGTGCTTTTCTTTGTTGGGCTGGAACAAGCCATCCTCATCACAACAGGATGACCGATCGCAATGTTCTGGGCACCTTGACTTTTCCTCCTACTCATCACAGGATTGAGAAAGAGGTCTATTATTTTTTGCTTATTTAGCTGGTCTCATATCCATTCTGGAAGAGAAAAGATAATTGAGAAGCCTAATATCATTGTTGAGACCAAGTTTACGCATCGCTGATTTTTTTTGACTACTAATAGTTTTGACGCTGCGATTAAATTTTTTAGCAATTTCTGTAACCAGAAAGCCTTCTGAAAATAAACGCAACACTTCGGTTTCTTTTGGCGAGAGAGCTGTATTAGCACCTCCTACCGTCTTGGTTGTACTTTGTACATCGGAGGCGTTTTTTTGGGTGAGTTTTTCGCCATTTCGTAAAAAAAATATAGCATTTAATAGGCCTACTGTTTCCTCTTGTTTTAACACGAGCCCATCGATGTTTAAGTCCAAAATAGTATTGAGAATGGCGGGATTATTATTCATTGTTAAAATAATGATTGATAGATATGGGTAATAACGCTTTATATATTTTATGAGGGAAACACCATCGCCATACTTGTTCCCTGGCATGGTAAAATCAGTAATCAAAAGATTCGCGTTAAGTTTTGGCAACTGATGTATTAAGGCAGTTGAATCTTTAAATTCTCCAACAATATGCACCCATTCTATTCGTTCAAGCAATTTTCGAATACCAAACAAAACGATAGGCTGATTATCAGCAAGAATTATATTAAGGTTGTCCATAACTCTATTTATTCAAGTTAACGATTTATAGCGCTATTTTAAATGTCTAGTTTTTTTACAATGATGATGAATCCCTTCAATATCATATGCTAGACATTAGAACTTATTTATATTTGTTTTTCAACAAAATTAAGACTGCTTATCATCAATAAAAATAATATATTTAAATGATGATAAAGTAGTCAATAATCATTATTAATGATACATTCACTGTTCTGTATAAAATAAACGAAACGATACTAAATATCAATTTTTCGATATATATATAAAACCGTTGTTTAATTTGATTAACATAAATATATAACATTGTATAGTGATAATCTTTGCGTTATCTGCTACAGATGAGCCTGGTAATGTTGATAATATTTAAAATGAAAATCATTTTTTTTTAAAATTTAACACCGAATGGGTGTTGTCAACACTGTATCGTTTAGCGACTTCTAAGATACTTAAGTCGTTATTATAAAGAGTTGTCAGAGACATATTGATGCCATAATATGATTGACGCTGAAACTGACATTAGAATACTTTTGCTATGTAGCTAAAGATGATGCTTTTGATGCAGGTTAAATGCTTTATACATTAAAGCCTTAATGATATTATGCTTTAATCATAATAAAATCGTGTATCCGTATTCAATAGATAAGCCTAGAAAAAACAATGGATTCACCAAACGTTTTTCAACATGAGATCGCGAAGTTTTCTAGTCTTGCTTCATCTTGGTGGGATGAGAATGGGGAATGTCGGTTGCTCCATCGCATCAATCCAGTTCGTCTTAATTACGTGTTACAGCAGACAAATGGTATTTTTGCAAAACGTGTTTTGGATGTAGGAAGCGGCGCCGGTATTTTGGCTGAAAGCATGGCTAGAGAAGGAGCAAAGGTAACCGGTTTAGATATGAGCGCTAAGTTGCTACAAGCTGCACGTTGGCATGCCTCATCTCATCATATTACCTTAGAGTACCTACAGCAAACGGTCGAAGCTCATGCGCAAATAAGGGGGCAATACTACGATATCGTCACTTGCATGGAAATGCTGGAGCATGTGCCTTCCCCTGCCTCTGTTGTTCGTGCTTGTGCCAAATTAGTTAAGCCAGAAGGCCATGTTTTTTTTTCCACTATTAACCGTACTGTCAAAGCTTGGCTATTTGTCATTGTCGCTGCGGAATATTTATTAAAAATATTACCAAAATCAACGCATAACCCAAATAAATTTATCCGCCCATCCGAGTTGATAGGCTGGATTGCTCAATCCGGCTTACAGGAGCGACATATGACTGGTCTACATTATCACCCTGTTACCGGTCATGTTAAGTTAGTGGATAGTGTTGATGTAAATTATATGTTACATACTTGCTCTTTTTCCAAAAACTGTCTCTGAATTTTCCTAGACCTTTTTATTAGGTACCTTTCCCCTTGCGGAAAATCTTTTTTATCACTATCTTGTCATCAACTCCCACCGAAAACACTATATGTTGTGTTTTTACGTTGTGTAAGCCACAAAATGTAGTACAGTGCTATCACTTAATCAGCTCGCTTCATCCCTTAGACATGATTAGATATGTATCAAGCGTTGGCGTCATAACCCATTTTTGTATCACAAAGGTAAATAAAAATGAATCAAGCCTTACTGGTTACCAAACGTGATGGCCGCAAAGAACGCATTAATCTGGATAAAATTCACAAAGTTATCAACTGGGCTGCAGAAGGCCTAAGGAATGTGTCGGTATCCCAAGTAGAATTGCGTTCACAGATTCAATTTTATGATGGCATAAAAACCTCTGACATCCATGAAACTATCATTAAAGCAGCTGCAGATTTAATTTCCTCTACTGCACCAGATTATCAATATCTAGCAGCCCGGTTAGCCATTTTTCATTTACGAAAAAAGGCTTATGGTCAATTTGAACCACCGACACTGTATGCTCAGGTTACTCGTATGGTTGAAATGAAAAAGTATGACAAGCATTTATTAGAAGACTATACCCCTGAAGAGTTTCGTGAAATGGATAGCCTGATTGATCACTGGCGTGACATGAATTTTTCTTATGCAGCTGTTAAGCAGTTAGAGGGAAAGTATCTGGTGCAAAATCGCGTCAGCGGCGAAGTTTACGAAAGTGCTCAATTTTTGTATATCTTGGTGGCGGCTTGCCTGTTTTCGAATTACCCTCGCGCAACCCGCTTAGATTACGTCAAACGTTTTTATCATGCCATTTCTACTTTTAAAATCTCATTACCCACCCCAATTATGGCGGGTGTACGTACGCCTACCCGC